>JAGJTL010000039.1:2426214-2460372 GCA_022063505.1 Calosoma granatense
TATATATATATGCGTGTGTGTGTTTGACAGAGACAAGAGATATCTTTAAACATATGTACATGTATGTTTATGTGCGTGTGTGTGAGAGAGAGAAGTTATAAGAGATAAGAGTGAGACAGTGTATACGTGAAGGGCGGTGTGCGGACACTTGCCTGACGGCATTCCTCCGGAGCGTGGCCTAAGGCAACGCTTACGTAACAACCAACATTCATCCACCGTATGTGTATACATATATGTACAGTTGTATATGTGTATGTGTATGTATGTTTATGTGCGCAAGCTTGGAGCGTGCTAAGCCCGGGGGCTGTGCCCTCGGGGGCTTCTCATTCATATCCACTTACACGAAGCGCTTCATTCACCAAACTACCACCCGAATAATTACAGTGTACGAGAAGGAGTGGTAGCAACTACACGCGCACACGATACAGGTAGCAACTACTACTGCTAGGTGCACATAATAACATCCACACAGAGTATCATCATCATCAACAGCAGCAGCAGCAGCAACAACAGCAGAGGTCTAACACTCTGTGTCCATGAGTAGTAACACTGCGAGCCAGCAAAATACTCTGTACTCTTGAAACATGGACGTGTAGGTGCAGCGCGCGAGAATAACGGTACACACACACACACATACATACATATATACGCTTGCTCGTTCGCACAAAACATCTCGTATAAACAGGAATGAACACATGCTGTAAATACGGGGAGATAGATAACTAACTGACGTCATCTGAATAGTTTAATGTTACACGAACGTACTATAAAAACATTAAAGTCATTCTCTTCACACAAAAATCAAACGAGATCAGATAAGTGGTCTCTCTGTTAACTGTTTCAATCATAATCGAATACCTAACGAAACTGTTGACGAGAAGAAGTGGACAGAAGTGTGTATTCTAAAATATTAAAGCCCACTTAACACTAGTACCTGTCAAGTGTAGCTAAAACTAGGTTTTAAACGTTAAGTACATTCAATAATAAAGTTGAAGGATTTCTTTCTAAGAAACTTGAAATTCTATTTGTTAGAATTGTTGACTACTCCTACATAGAAAACAATTTCTTCAAAAATGTGACTGTCTATTAAATAGCATGTTCTTGAGAAAGGTTGTTTATGACCTCATAACATTCCGAAATTAACATTTCAAACAGGTAAGAAAAATTGGCGCGCTTAGAAATAGATTTTTCTGCAAACTAATAAACACTTGTATCTATAATTACTGATATAATGTACTATATTATTTTCCAGTACCTACAAAAGTATTAATTGTTTTGTGTTATGGATAATTGAAAATAAATAAATTATTTATTTATTTATAATAATCCATAGAAAAGTGTTAATATGTGCAAAGAGTGATGTGAATGATACTAAAAGATACAATTAATTATTGTGATGTTGAACAACTGTCAGAGAGTGAGAGAATTAGTAAAAACAGTGGAGACTGAAACAGGCGGCTAAGCGACGATGGAGCGCCGCAGGTCAACTAGGAAACACCAGGCAAGTTTGCGTCAAGCCAAGTTTGTTTATGCTGTACCATTACAAACCTACTCACAGGTAGCCAGGGACCTAGCATACCTGTATACACTTGTCCACTGCTCCGGGACAGTCATTTAGATAATTAGAACCAGCCCCCTTACAATTATGCAGTCAAGTAGTTGTCTGCTAGTTCGGAATCAGATGATAATTTACTGTATCCGTAATACATACATCGTCTTCATCATCTGGTTGTTGCTGCTGCTGTTGTTGTTGTTGATCGTCCATGAGCACGAAGGCGACATCATTGTTGTTCGCTGTTTCACCGGTGGCTTTACCCAAATCCGGTGTGAGTGCGTCTCGACGCTCGGGCGTCAGGTCGACCCGGCGACGTTTCGGGCCCCGCGTCAAGATGTCCACAGTCAGCTGATCGCTCGCCATTGAATCCGGAGAGCTGGGGCAGTCGTCCATGGTGATGACGGTGTCGCATGTCATCCAAACACGCACTTGCACACATGCACGCCACTCAAATTATATATATGTATGTGTATGTATATATAGTTTTACGGGTCCCGGCTGTTGATGTTTTGCACAGTAAGTTTGCAGTATAATTACAGGTGAATCGCGTGTTACCGACTTCCACTACGGATGAAGCGGTGGCGAGATATTTTGCAGAGTGTGGTGAACACTCGCGGGCAACACACGCTGCCGGCTGTGGACGCGACTCGGACGAACTGAACGGCTTGGCCTCGGGGGCCAGCGCGCGGGGTGTCCGACAGCGGACCTGCCGGACAAGTGGTCTCACTTCAGACACTGAGGACAGCGGCGTACGTGCTGTTTCAGCACAGATCACTCGTTGTCCTCAGTACGGTCGCTCATCATTGGTAAATCTACGGCCATGGTGTTCACCTGCAGTGTCTCCAGGTAGCGCTCGAGGCAACCTTGAAATGCCTTTCCCCGAGCCAAGCTTCCTCTCTGTCCCGCGCACACCAACGTGCCAATGGCACCGTCTCTGTCGCCTCCATTACGGGGGCCTCCCTTCTCGGAAACGTGCGAAATGAATATATCACTGTGGGTGCCGCCGTCGGTTGTTGAACCGCTGGCCAGAGCATTCGACGCCGCTACCGTCATGTCATTATCGGGCGTCGCCGTGCGTCGTGCCAATTTCCCGTACGAGTTCTGATGCACGGCATGAGCACGCGATAACACACCCGCGAGCGACAATATTAGCCCCGCAGTCGTGGCGCCCCCGCTAGCATACGTAATTGGGGTCCTCTTTACAAACGGACTGCCCCATGTGGAGAACCAAAGCCCTGTTTCCAAGAGGCGAGCCCCACACACACACACAGTGTTATTACCTGGCTAGTTTAGCTGGGGTGGACAGTAAAACGCACATGGTACAATAACAGAAAAACACGACATTTGTCAGTTGGACTACAAGGCCAATTAGCCGGCAAACAAACCTATTAGAATCTAATAAAATCACCGTTTGTTCATTATAAATTATCTACACTACCTCACTCCATACGTCGACTTTCTATTATGTTTATATGCTTCATGATAAAATCAATTTTTCTTGCTGATGATTGTACAAATTAAATTCTTGGATAATTACATAACAGCCATACCTACTCTATGCAATAAAACATACGTACATCTGTCTTATATAAGTGCGTAATAAATTGCTTTTTTTATTATTGTGCTAAAAATGTTTGACAATACTAGCTTTTGCTTTACGGAAAGTTGACAACGTAATGTTTATTTTTGCTTCCAAAATAAATAACAACAAAAAAATTAAGCAGTAAAGAGACAGCACTATTTTGGAAATAAAAATAACAAGAACTAATAAAACCATGTTAATTCTTTCGAAGTATTTTAACATGTTGATATAATGATCGTATTAAAAAATTCCAGCTTGGGCCGGAAATCAGACCATTCTACTTTTGAAAATTTAAAGAATGAGAACGAACTTCAAATTGCTACTGTGAGAAGAAGACAACAGAAAGAAACTAGAGTTGTATAAGCATTGGAGCTCTGATTTTAACAGTCCAATTAATCATTAAACTTATGCGGCATTCGGCCAGTATGTGGACAGTGGCCGGGGGAGGAGAGGTGAAGGTGCACATTGCTAGCGGTGTTGTCTCTCCGAGTGGAGAGTGCACCCATATTTATTTTGAAAACCGGAAGCGTTATTCTGTACGGTCAGCCGCACCTTGTTTCTTGGAGAGCACCGTGGAATCAGATTGAGAGAAGAAATGACGAGCAAGATTTGAAGATGAAAACTGCGCGGGGTTACAGAGGTGAAGGATTAGGAGATGCGTGCGCACCATGGTACAGCAGTGTAGAGTACAGCATCCCGCTCACAGGCGGAGCCCAGCGGCCAATAGCCAAACTACAGCTACTACATAGTTGAGAAAGTGTACTTAGATGGAGCATATTGTATCTGTATTTAGGGGGATTGAGGGTTGCATAGTTGTGTGACTCACCCAGGTGGCACTGCTGCAGTCGGCTGAGAGCGGCTGCAGTGCCGGAACGCACCGGAAGGACATGATCCTGGTGCACCACCAGCACAAGCACCAGCACGGGGAAGATTTCCACTTACACCATCCAGCATGCTCTCTGGCAAACGCGGACGCACAATAAAGTTACACTTGGTTGAACACACTCGGGCCTAGCACTTGTGTAAATAATTCACAATATCTATATCTCTGTTATATACTGTTTAGTCGGTGTATGAAGAGTGTGAATTTGAAAAGGACGCGCGTGTCACTCAACACTACTGATGAACATCACTGAATAGATGCCGGTACGGTCACGTGTTACAATGTTTGGCGCACGTGAAATTGAACACACACTCATTGACGGATAGTGTACTGTGCGCGCGCGCTTATGCACACACACACATACTTGTAGATGCACCACCGTGTCAATGTGTTGTTGTTGTTGTTTCTGCATAGAGAGAGTTAGATGTACGTATGCATAGATACGAGAGTGTATAACAGGTAACACACATGTGAGTTAGCTGAAGGCAGGTCGCGTACTGGGAGCGCGATGTGTTGGTCGGGGGCACACCACCGGCCATTGGCCAGTCGGGGCGCGGCCACGGGGCCACGATTGGCCGCGCGCGAGACGGCAGCGGGAGCTGGCGACCGTCACCCACACAATGGCTTCTTGAGAAGCGCGCGGTGGCGGATACGAAGAACACGCGACCGCCAACATGGCCGCACTAACTCACGCTCACTTTGTATTATATATGTATGTAGTCACTGCATCCACCCACACACACATATACACTGGCCGATGACAATGTATCAGCTACACAATACATAATACAAGCACAGATGCAGGTAGGTGCGATACATAGTTGCGGTTAAACACATGTATAGTTCATGGACACACATACATACCGTGTACTGTATACTGCGCTGTGTGTGTGTATGCGTGTAAATTAATAAGCGAAAGACAACGACCGCATAGAACAATAGAGACACTGAAACAACACCAGTTGCACGTGACACTTACAGTAAATGATATAAATACTAGATTATTCTCCTACACACCTACAAACTAGTCATGTTAGTTAATAAATTCTAGTAAAATATTATTCAGTAATACTGAAAATAAACTATATATGTATGATAAAGATCTGTCTTGAAATTCTAGAAAATGTAACCAATCAATTAACATAGTTACGAATAGATTATTTAGAATTAAAACACCATTTTTGTAAGGTAGATTAATCATAAACTAATAGCAACATCTGTATTTTATGCAAATATTATTAAGTACCTATTATAAAATATGTCTAATGACTATACGAGAAGATACAATATCTAAACTAATATAAAATAACAATTTTTTCAAAATCTTTCGAACGTTACGAGACTAAACTTAGAATTAAACTAATAACATTGCATTTGGCGCCAAAACTCATAGCAACGAAACATCAACAACTCGCAATGATTACTGTAGTAACACTCACTTATCCGTCACACGCAAACATTTCAAAACTCGTTCTCGGTCACATTTCAAAATGAACTAAATTATCAAGTAAAAGAATGCACACGCACACAGTTTTCAAAAAATGTTCGGGGCACAATTTACGAATGACGACGCTGAAGACGTCGTGGAGCACACGAAACTGGCGTCGTACTGGGTGTTGACGCGTGCGCAACTAGACTCGTTGGTAGCGGCGGACCAAAGTCTGCAGGGAGTCACGCCAGATGAACCGGCGCCGAAAGTTGCACGTCTTTACGTGCAATATACGCGCATGATAAAACAACTCGACACATTGTGGAGTGAAACATTTCAAGTTCAAAAGAACCAGGCGATGCGTCGTCTACTGGACGCAGCTGTCATGCGCTTAGCTGAATTACGTGACGCTCTCACACTGCTCGATATATCCGAATTTCATTACATAGATAATGCACTCATCGAGTTGAAACTTGTACCACGAGATCTGGAACTGTTTCCATTGGAATTACATCCTTTGCAAAGGGAAGAACAGTTACAGAAACTTGCCGAAATGCTTTACCGCGGCGAAAGAATATACACTGAACCGGATCCAGATGCGGTGGAACCAGTAGTGGAAAAAGTAGAAACCACTAAATCTCAAGTGTCGAAAAGACCCGTCAGAAAATCGATGGATCCGAAAGAATTAGCCAAGATAGAAGCAATAAAATTGATACAATGCCATGAAAGAGCTCGTGTAGGAAGATTGGAATTTTTTGATGAAAAAACCATGTTTGATCTTAGGTAAATGACAAGTACTTAAGTTTGTTAGAATGTTATTTCCTCATTGGTAATTTTTGCAGAAAGAGTGTCAATCAACGAAAACCTATTCCAATAGAAATCGGCGAGAAAAGCGCTATTCAAATTCAACGACTTTGGCGAGGCTACAAAGTGCGTGAAAATCTAAAAAAAAGACATACACAGTTAAAACTGGCTATAGGCATGGAAGTTCCCAGTTGTAAATCCACAAAGATGCACGACATTCAAAAGGAAATTGTTAAAGAAAAGAGATTGAAAAGAGAGGAGAAAATTAAAGAATATATTGAAGCTCGTGATAAAGAGAATGTACGTGTTGTTCGTATGGTGGGACCAGGTCTTATGGAAGATATCGGTGATGAAATTCGTTGGTGGTTTAGGAATTGGTACGATGTAGCGAAAGCATTTGATAAATATCCACCAGAAGAAAGTGGAGGAACAAGTTAGTATTGAAATACCGGAACTTCTTATATAACCTCGTTAATTTCACACTTATCTTGGACAATTATATATACTATTTTATTTAGTTATTGTCATACGTGGTGAGACCATGACTCCTGAAGAATATCGCATTGAACAGGAACGAATTCGTCGAGAAAAAGAACGACTAAAAAACAATCCTGAGTTAGCTAAAAAACAAAAAGCTGACGAAGAGAAAAAGAAAAAAGAAGCCGCAGCAAAGGCAAAGAAAGAAAAAGAACTGTTAAAGAAAGCAAAGTTAGCAGAAAAGTTAGCAAAGAAAAACAAGAAAAACAAGAAAAAAGCTGCACCTGAGCCATTCTCTTTTAAGGAAAGTCCAGCATTGAATGAAATGCAAAAAGCAAATGAGCAATTCAATGAAGATTGGACACGATTAGATGAAGAAACTGTTCAAAATGACGAGATAGTAATGAGCAAGGTAACAGACAAACGGTGTTATGAATTGCAATTAGAAATGAGGAAAATTGTGGACGAAATGATGCGGTATGAAAAATTTACTATTGGAGATTTGTTTATTTTAATTTTAGTATTTCCACAGACTGGAACTTCAGATGCTTGAAGAAGCGCATGCCCTTGACAGGTCTGGCGGAAAACCGAAGAAAAAGAAAGATGCAAAGAAAAAGAAAAAAGGCAAGAAAGGAAAGGGAAAGAAAGAGAAGAAAGATCCCACTGGAAATAGAAAGATAGAAGATTTATTCCAAGAGTTATTTGACAACGATATTATATGCAAGTATCCGGCAGTAGATTTGAATACATATTTCGGAGAATATGGTTACAAGAACATGGAACTGAGAGCACAAGATCGGGATCCATTACAAACAGTGGGTGATATCAAACAGGTTATTATAGATACCTGTATCATACCTCTGGGTAAGTAACATACTAATTCTTTTCAATATATGCAACATTACATCTACGAGTACATTTTAAATATGTATACTTTGAATATAGTGATATTAACTACTTATTTGATCAGGTGGATCAATGATTTCTAAACCTAAATCTGTATGTATCTGCGGGCCTCGCCAAAGTGGTAAACTGCATCTGGTAAACGCCATTTGTACAGCAGTAAATGCTGTCATGTTCGATTTATCACCTGCAACCATAGCTGGCAAATATCCAGGAAAACAAGGCCTGAAGATGTTCATTCATCTTATAAACAAAATGTCACGAATTCTACAACCATCAGTGCTCTTTATTGATGGCGCCGAGAAAACATTTTACAAGAAAGTTCCGAAAGCCGAGAAGGATCAAGATCCGAAACGACTCAAAGGCCAATTATTTAAAGGAATTGTAAAAACAATACAACCCCAGGACAGGATTATGCTAATTGGTATCAGCGGACAACCGTGGAATTGTGCACAGAAACAGTTCTTAAAGGCATATGAGAAATTCATTATGATACCCAGGTGCGATAATACAAATTTTATATTTTTATATAAATGTTTAATTCAAAATGATGATGTAATTATTTTGAAAGCATTATCTCATAAAATTCCATAAATCAAATTTCCGAACATAATTTTCTAAGCCTAGTGCGATCCTTACTTTTTCCGAAGCAATTACAGAATTTTACTTAAATGTAGGGTTTCGTTCTCATCGAAATTAAGTGCAATTTTATGACAGTCGTAATAACAGGGGAAACGTTATTAAGAAAACCAAAAATACATCTTCGGTTTTCCACAAACAACATAGTAAATATGTTCTATATTTATATAATAATATTTCTGCTACATTTGTTACGTCAATAGTATTCATTTTTACTTTATTTAAAATTAGATTGAAACAAAATTATATGAATCAGTGTAATAAATTATAAATATGTACGAAAGAATGCCTGTAATTGGGAAATTACAACACGATGCACACTGTGAAGAATGCAGAGAATGAACCGAGAGCTAAGATGAATAATTCGTGGTACTTTTCTAATATCTTGTGCTTAGATTAATAGCACTATAAGTGATTCGTTCCGAACCTTATGATTTCACTAAAACAATTGAATGATTATATACCATCAGAAAAAATAGTTTCGAATCGAGAACGCCGAAGCATTAAAATAACAGAATAATTATAGTGTGTAGAAGCGTGCGCGGCCGTGCGCAGAGGGTGGGGAACAGCGTCGGTGTAACAGGGAAATTCACAATAGGGGCACAATGGAATTGATTTGAACTTTTTCGATTTACAGAACTGATTATGGAACTGTGTATCAATTGTGGATGGATATATTGATGAAGTATCACGGTGTGCATCGGGATATCGATGTGAGCGCCCTTGCCAAAGTTTCTGTAGGTTATCCAGTGCCGTACATCAAGGAAATTGCGAACAAAGTACTTTGTACGAAGAGACTGATTAGATTAAAGTAAGTGATGTGTTCATTTCAATTTGCAGAATATGTCATTTTTATAAGGAACTATTGCCAGTTACATTTTCCATTAACAAGACGCAAATAACACACCAGCACCAGAGTATTGAGAATGTACAGAAAGAATACTAGGCAATGATTGAAATCCATATTGAAATGTTCCAGATATGAACCGTTACGACAACACGAAGTACTCGAGGCCTTGATGCGGGGTGGTCAATCAGAGCCCGTTACAATACAAGAGCAAGATAAATTTACAAATTGGTACAATAAGAAGACCAAGTTAGGCAAGGAGAAGACAAAGATAGTACAGGCTGCTGTCGAACGGCGACTGGCCGAGCAGAAGGCACAACAGAAGAAAAAGAAGTAACCATTTGTTTTACAGAAGGAAACAAAATAGAGATTTTAACATGTATGTACATAGAAATGTAATTATCTACACATATGATTCCAACACGAGACTATAACACGTAGGAATGTAAGATAATCATAAGATGCCTTGAGTAAGATAAAGTGTTGTAGATGAGATGAGAAGAAGAAGAATATACAAGTAACGGAGCAGAGAGAAGAATGTAGAAAAATAAGAATAAGGTATATTAGTACATGTTGCTTTGTGATGTGTAATGTATGTGTCTATTATGATTGTAGCTAGCGGTATATAGTTGGGTTGTAGGTATTTTGCATGCAATGCACAACCCCCGGGTTAGGTGTACGTGTCTGTCTCTCTGTACCTCTGTATACCGAGTGCTCGCGGGGTGGATTACTGGATAGGTAAGTAATGGTAACGTAATGTAAGACGTAGGTAGGTTAGGTAAAGACATCGCTATCTCACTGACCGGGGCACATGAACACGGCGGCGGTACCCTCTGTGGTGGCCGCCGGTGTAAGCTGCGGTGTGTAATCAAGTGATCTGTGCTCGTGACTGCAAGGCGTGTCCCAGTATAGTGCCGCAGGAGGCTCCTCCCACATGCTCCAGGGGAACCGCCCCTCCCCTCTCTACACTAGAGCCCGAGTATAGTAGTATCACCCACATACACACATAGGTACATACATACATACAGATGTAACTATTATGGATAGACTGAGGTAGTGCCAAACGTATCTATGTGTATACCTACAAGTGTAGAAGTGAGCATAGAATCTCCGGTACCTCACACACAGGTCAAGCGGTACGCGACGTAACGGACCGCAACCCTGTGATTAACTTAATAAATAGACACTTAGCGCGGGGCGCCACGGCGGCCAACTCGCTAATCACGGGTCAAACGTTCACAAATTATACACGGGGCACACCGGCACAAGAATATGCGGCGGGGGAGGTGGAGTTATGAGTCTGACCGCCGCCAGAACAACAAACAGCCGACAGACAGAACAGCCACGAGATTTCATAGTAAAGCACAATGTCTTTTAACCCTAATAAAATTCAACGTTTCATAGTAAAAGGTATAATGCATACCTAACTTAAACAGTTCATACAGTCCTCATACATACAATCAGTTCTGCTACAAGGATCATCAACATAGAAAACTGCTAGTGTACGATTTACAGTAAATACATTATCCAATATTCATAACAGTACCGTTATTTTCCATATGAATAATTTTGATATGTATTCGGTAACTTAATAAGAAAAAATAAATCATAATGATTGCTCCGGAGAATATTTATTTTATCGTATATATATATCTCTCTCGATTTAACATACCACGAATACCTTTCTGATAAAAAGGGTTGGTCAGAGTGTCTGAAACTATCCCGATGATCGAGGAAGAAAAAGACTACATGATACATCACCAGATGAGGAACGAGAGGCTGGGAGAGGAGTGAATCTGTGTGCATGAGAGGGCGCGTACTAACCCTGAGCATAACGTGTAGTACCGTCGGTACTGACTCTCTAGTGTTGTACTGTGTGGTTTGTTGGACGGATGAACGAGTCTCGGTGGTTTGCGTGTGCCGGCGGGTCCGTGTAGTGCCGCGGGGTGCCCGTGTGAGCCCCTTCATTAGATAGTGCCCGGCCGGGACCGGAGCGCCCTCGACTGTCCGCTGGAGCTGCCCGCATTATCATACCTAATTATACACGTGTTGCACCGCCGCCCACCAGGGAACGCATTCCGTACAGACAGTGCAAGCGAGACAGACATACACACAGCGACGAGATGTGTATACACACACAGAGAGAGCGATATAGAAGAGATGAGCGTCGATACACACACACACACACACACGTCATTACAACACACAGTGGCGTAACTAGACTATAAACCAATGCGGCACATGTACAATATTAGTCGTCAAATCATCAACATACACAACTATAATTCATATTTCAAATTTATGTACTAAAAGTAATAATTCACAACATTTAATAAATGAAAAGATATATATTTTATTGTAATTTACAGAGGATGCTCGACATTTTTCTAGACAAATGTATACAAACTTGAAACTATCCCATAGTTACGACACTGCATAGATAGATACAGATACTTGTATATTGTAGATACATATACATAGAAGAAAAGAAGAAAACGGACACATATAAAGAAGAGTTTAAAGAGAGACAGATCAAGATCACGATGAGATACGCACGCAAACACGCTTGTATAAAGGTATGTATACACACGTGCGCATCTCTCGTGTCTAAGAAGCCGCGTGCCCGAGGTACGGCACTCGTCTTCACTGACAGTTCACGAACTGACTGATTACGGTGTTTGATCTCTCTCGCTTTCTACCTCTCTCTCTCTCTCTCTCTCTCTCTGTGTTTTTTTACTTTAATTTTTTCTTCATGATGTCAGTTTTCGACGTTCGTTTGTCTTGAGTAGCAAAACTAGTTATTATTATACCTATCATGTCCAATAATGAAACATTTGGACGATTTCAAATGTGGATGAAATATTTATATAATTTGTTATATGTTCTGTTAAATTTATGGTAATTATTGTTTTAGGAATCAGAGGAAACACATCACAATGATAAATTACAATCAAATCGTGAAGAGATATAACATCTGGAATATGTTAAACTACACGAGGCAAATATCAACTGGATTTACATAAAATTAATATACAGAGGAATATAGAAATGGTAATTACTTAAATCTAGACTTTACAATGAAATACACATTCTGCATCTTTGTAAGCATCCATATTACAGTTTCAATAAATAGAATTATATTAGCTTTCAATATTATGTATGTGTAAAAGTTGAATGAATCGTTAATAAAAATGTATTGATCAAATTTAAGAAGGATACATATACGTAGAAGGTATATATACATCCAGTATTTAACAGACAATCACGTTTATCAACACCTGTGTATTTGTACAAAATAAACATCGCATTCTGCCTGCAAGGACGGGTGGTGGTTCGTCGGCTTATTGATGTTGTCGGGGTGTCGCGTGCATGCTGCGACGCAGCAGGCCTCCCCACAGGGGGCCGGAACTCCTGCCGGGTACGGCACTGCACCGCGGGACCTGTACAAGAGGCACACGGGCAGTAGCAACCGTGCTACCGGACACACGGTCACGTACCGGGACCGGGGCGGTTACAACACCACGCGCACAGTAACCATTCTCGGTTCTGCACTGATCATCCTCCACAAACAACTACTACCTCTCGATATGTTCCTAACTCGACGACCATCGGGTTTTAATAGAAAAATTATGGTAATTTGTACGACCGAAGTCCGGCAGTGGTTCGAATGTTTTCATTGTTATTAGGGTTAAAAATAGGTTTGATTCAAATACGGTGAAAAGACAACAGGTATATATTTATGATGGGTTTGTCATCTAGAATATGAAAAACTTAAGAGTGGGTTGTAGTCGGGGATGTTGAACTTGCAGTAGACAAATCAAAGTATAGGTATATAGTAATTTCAGTAGAGACTGTCTAGCATAAACATCTTTAAGCTAAAGATGAAAACTAATATCTGTAATTACTGGGATATTCCTATCTAATAACAAGTACATATCATTCAATTACCAGAGAAGATTTCTGCATATAATTATCAAGTATTCCATTAACAGAATTCAATATTAATTAAATGATACAGTATTTTACCAAGAGAAAAATTATGGATACGACGTTACAAATTGAATAATTAAACTTGATTTGGATGACAAATATAATGAGTCATTAAAAATGTAGTGGCTCTATTATTATAATGTTAAATACCTATGAATTATGTTAGTACAATATAACACTATACTACAGATAATATAACTTGTTTACACAATGTTGGTAAATAAGTTAGTATATAAAAATAAAGTTATATTATATTAGATTTGTGTACGTATTGTCTACAATGTCATTAGTTCTAATTCTGATTCGTATGAAACGTGTAATTTCTGTTTCATATTGTGTATACAAACGAGAATTCGTGCTCAAAGTGATTTGAATCAACACATTTTGATTTAATGAAAGAAAATTACAGAGATACGGGTCTTGGGACAAGCTCTAATTTAGTGCGCTGCGGCCGAGATGGCACATCATATAAATTATTTTTTTTCCCTTCAGTTAATTTATAGGGCTCACGGGACTGATGAGGATCGCCGCTTCGCGACCCATCACGGACCGAAAATAAAACAACGACCAACATTGTTCCCCCTTGTAAAATTGCCTGTGCTTTATGACCTCATTGAAATTAGACGAAAATCAAAAGTCACTAAAACGGCCAGAGATAATAGTTCGCGAGTCTGACAAGACAGAGGTGGGCCGTAAAAAATTTCACCAAAGCGAATTAATTATTTTATAAATTATGAATTTAAAACAGCCGTTGATGTTTATATAGCATCCTGGCTAGCTTATTCTGACAATGAATAAAAAGAAATATGACGATATTACTATGTGTAACAATTTGTAGTAATAAAATTGTATCATCTATATGTCCGATTAAAGGAAAACAATATTTCTTATGGACAGAATGTAAGTTTTTTAGTAGTACCATCTGTTACTTAAAAAAGAAATTAGTGCTGTTTATTTATAAAGAAATAATAGTTTAGAATATTTTCAGTGATTATGTACTCTTATATATGTATACGAGTATATGTTTCGAGCAGAAGTGAATTTCAGTTCGCGACCGGTGCAGACGCTTTGCGCTCGGCATTCCACGGTAATAGCGCGTCCGTGGGTCCGTGCGCTTCCTAATTTTTTTCTCATCAGCCCGAGCACCAATTTGAATAATTTAGCGAAGAGGACGACAGCGTGCATCCGCGGTCAGGTATATCGGCAAACGGGCGCAAGCCTGAACATAAACCAGCGGCGGAACACAGACACCCACGCTTTCACCCTCGGAATAATAACTCGTCGGTAATGTATTGCACTGTTCTTCTCACTTATTAACTAACTTATTTAAACATTCATTTGAAAACACAGTTTTTATTCCTCGTTCCTTATATGTACAAGTAATGTTTGCAGCAGTACAAGAGATGTACATGTGTTAAATCATTAATATGATTATTACTATTATAAATATGATGACGTCACATGTGGAGTATGGCGGGGAGTGTACCTGTAGCATCGGTATAACACACATGACGCGGGGCTCCAGTCGGTCGAAACAGGCATCATATGTATCGCGCGCTTGGCACTTCATTTTCTCTATGACAGATTCCCGGTTACTAATTCATTTTTTAATTAACAGAGCTCGCTCTACGGTTCAGAGAAGAACAGCGAAAAGGTAATAACGATCTTTCGTCGGTTGGTCGTTGGACACCGCTACAAAATCAGTTATGTTCGCTTAAGTAGTTCGTTACTGATTCAAGTATTCCTAGATTCTATTTAATTAGGTATATATGAATTTTCTACAAATCTGTATAACGGAGATACATATTCTACTACCTCCCATAAGTGTGATAATTTCTTTTTTCAATAATATCATTTTAGCGTGAAATTGATTCACAATGTTTACAAGTAATATAGGTTTAGATTTACATGTTTTTTTCTTTGTTTAGTAAGAGAGTGAAGCATTGATTCTAGGTTTTGGAAAGTATAAATTACTGTAGATCACCGAATGTTCTGCTATTATAGCTGCTATAACGGTAAGAGGTGATGTGGGCACGGGTAACAAGAGTGAGCAGTGGTAGAACACGAATGGTGGTAGGGCTTCCGTATTATACAGGCCCCGGTGTTGTCCGCGTGGCAATTACCCTGTGATAAGATATCATTAGTTCGTCGTTTATCGGTGCCCGTCGGAACTAATTGAGATATGAAATTGCCGCATTAATTTCGGGAATGAAGCAACGGGCGGTGGTTGCCCTTCCACCGGCAGAGAACAGGTAGCAATCATTGCGTTAGGTTGGCGCGCGATTAGCGGCTAACTAACTAAGCTACCGGTTAATTGGGGGGTTAGTCAGGGGCGTAAACACACACATCACACCCAGGGGCGGCAACATCGCCAACAGGTAAACCTGCACGTTACATGACACTTCCGCAATTCCATTCGGATATACGCAACATCACTACAACTTTTAATTTTTAATCATAGCGATACACCCAGTCGTTCAGACTAATGTTTCTATTTCGTAAATATTCACCGTTTCTTCTTTATGACATCAGCTCATCATATTATTTTATCTACATATACTTATAAAGTTATATATCTCAGATAATATACATAACATATATTTCAGACTTCTAAATATACTGAATCTATTCTCGTTGCAATGAGAGCGTCAGCTTGAAAACAGTGATCTGTCAGACGCTGTGTTAATCTTCGCAAATCAGTCTTGAAATGTTGATGCGCGCCGCCAAACGCAAAACAGACAATACCACGCACAATTAGGCAATGACACGCGTACGTTACAGTGCGTAGCGGGTACCACGGGGGGCGGGACGCACGCACACACACACGCAGGGGATATGCACGAATGAAGGAAGGGAGACTCGTGCAATTTCAAGCTCTTTTAAGCAAGGCCCCACTGCAATTACACCGCAATTTAGATATGTAGATATATACGCGACGTCAGAGGTGCGTCCGCTCGATGGACTATGGCCCCGCAAGGGCAGCGGCGCGGGGGGAGAGGGAGACACTAAGAAGAGAAGAGTGGAGAGGAGACGCCGGCGGCGAACACAAAGCAACCCCGCTCGACCAATAAATCTAAAATATACCCTCGGATACTTAACTATGGCTAATTTGGAACGATTTTTTATAAGTACATGTGGCCGTTTCGCTTACCACACTCAGATCACAGCGTAGATTACCGTGCTAGAAGCGTATGGTTGTCCGTACGATGATGAAATCTGAATGTGGTACGTGGCGTTTATGGTTTTTGAAGGCAATTTTCATGACAAAATGTGATAGATTGATTAGGAGATTAAGAGCGAGTTCTAATTTATGTTTTTTCATAATGTTTGTACTTGGGATGATGGATAGTGCGAACAGTGATTTTCAGGGATTCAAACGAGCGATCAAGCGAGAGACGTGCAGGTGAGTTATACCTAACAACCAACCAATGTACAGGTATGTACCAATTATTATTTACCGCATACGGCAGATATGTAAAATTAGCATTTTATCAACACTTTACTGCATAAATCTCATAGAATTATCTTCAAACTACAAGATTATTTCCAAGAAATGCCCTATTGCAAATATTCTTATAAATATATACTTAAATAACACAAATCTTCCTAGAATCGGTAAAATGTTTCATTATTTTAATTCAGTGTACATTATTTTGCTTAACCAACTGTAATAACAAGATTGCATAATCTCAATGTTTCACGGTATTATTATCAGAGAAATTATATGCAATGACTGAAACAACAGTAAACATTTTATTCAAACTGTACAGATAACATAATCAGCTGTGACATATTTGTCAATATCTTTGCAAATAATAAAATTAATTGGTGCTCTGAAAAATGAAGAAAAAAAATTTCCACTACAATTTTACAAAATGGTGTAATATTACTGATAAAATTTGAAAATACATATTTCAACTAGCAACAAATTACTTTGTATTTTACAAAATATAACAGTGTTTTTTTCTGCCACATAAAACAGATAAATGTAGAGTTTCCTACGCATTTGTAACTAACGGTTAAAGAATGAGTCAGTTTCGTAGGAGGGAATACACACTTGACCCTCTCATTAGAGTCTACAGTTCCCGCATGTTCCTGGAATAAAAACTCTTACAACAAGTATAAATCAGCGGTTTTTAAAACCTCTAATCATTTCATTAGTTCGTGATGCTCGCGAGCTTTGGGAAAAACAACAGGTTCGCAAAAATCCACAACACACGGACACACCAAAACCATAAAAGATATACACACACACACACACACGGATATTTATAAACCTATTTGCAAAACAGTACCGGCATTATTCATCATTAAATTTGACACTACAATACACACACACATACACGTAATCATCACAGGTAGAATTTTGACCCCAATGTTTTTTTCTTTAATTTCACCGAAATATATAATAACATTATAAACTCACGTTTTTCAAATATATTTTGAATTGCATTGCAGTCAACTTTCATGTGAAGAATTTCTTATATAATTATTATCTGTACATTTTATGTGACCATGTAGATGATGTAATAATATTCTACATAGACGGCGGGGGAGGGGGTACTATTCGGGAATGAAACAACGAAAAAGCGAACGGATAATTTGTTGGGAATAGAAAGGGAAGTAAAACGAAATAGAGTTAGAGAGGGATAAACGACATGGAAATAGAGTGCCGGCTACGGACCCCGACAACACAAAGGGGCCTACACCGTCCGAGTAGACAGACAACTAAATAAAAATATTTAATATAGTTCAGTCTCATGGGCGTGCGTTACACAATATGCCAAAGGGAGAAACTATATAGACGAGTAAATGATTGTTTTTCTACGATATTAGTAAAATGATTGAAATAGGCAATTTTATTAACTATTCACGGTACACAATTGAAGATCAATTAGATCTGAATTTGAGATAAATAAAACAGTTATTAAAGAAAAACAAGTATATATGTGTTTGAAGATAAGATCAAAAAAATATTAGTCGAATATTATGTGACACAAATGCCATTTTACCAGTCAAAAAATCAATTTCCATTACTGGTTGTATTGATTACCATCAATAGAACTAATATGTAAAAGAGCTATATCCAATTTTTTGCGCAAATATGAAATTTGATATATGTTTTATGATATTATATGGTAGTAACACTATAACATAGCGTATTGAAGGTTGCTGACTGGCATCCGTCGCGACGCCGTCAGTTTTTTTACACCATTGAATTAAGGGTTGCTAAGCGTATAATGAACTGCACGTGTCACGTAAAAAGCTCTCTTCAACTTTATATCAAAACATACACGTGTTAGGGCGTTATTCAATATGGCCTGTTATAATTAAAAAGATCCGTTACCGACATGGACACTGTTCTATTACGGCCTAAAAAGATTACATAGAAAAAAAAACAAATGAAATCTGTGTGAGGGTGATGCGTTCGTTTAGCTAGTACAAAAAATAACAGACATCTCTCGAAACAAAGGAAAGATTATAGAATTTCTGAAGAAATAATTAAATATAAAGATTTCATATTGTACACGAATTTTATAGTTAAGTATGATTGCTATAATCATCTGAAATAGAAGGCTATATATCTTTTAACCGAAAAACATTAACTACAGGTATCTATACCTGTAGTATATGTTCTATGGGTAGAGAAATAAAGCAATCTATTTTCTAGTGTGCGTTTGGATATGTTGCAGTTTTATAATAAAGAACAATAGTTTTATTCTACATATGAATCTCATTGCAGATTAATAACTAAACTAGGCAACACTGTAACATGTTGCTGTATCGATGACGATAGTAAAAGAGTATATAAACATATCCTGTATATAGCTATAAATAGTGTAGGGTGTTATTGCGGTGTATAAGTACTTATATAAAGGACCTGTCACACCTGTAATTACATATGCGTAGCGGTGGTGAGCAGACAAGTGTGTTCGTTCGGTGAAAGATTAGTTAGAAACCGATGAAACGCGGATAAATGACTCGTTACAGACAGGTACCCACTCGGGGCGGAGGCTCCGCCGTTGAACGCGTAGAGAAAAACTTGACGGCTATTTTGACGTTACGTTGTCATACTACGAAATTAAACTGTGGCCGTTTTTTTCCAGCCGAGCTCAAATTACGAGCTGATTTCAACGTTATTTACCTTGTTAAATTGGCTCGTTGTACGGTGTAATGCGTTCTTTGACTTCGGTCTCCTTTTAGATACAGGTTGCTTATTGAACCAGTGCCACGCAAACTTTTTTACACATATCTCCTGGCTTGGTGATCAACACAAATTGGATGGTACAGATGAGAATTAATGCATTAATTTTTTAGCTGCATATTATCACGCTTTGATCGTGTATGAATGGAATGGTGTAAGAAACATTGATAGTCTTTTTTTCAACTAATTGTCCCTTAGTCATGCTTCATTGTATTATTTATTATTATATCTCAGTATTTATTCGTTTTGTAATAAATTTACGGTGCATATTATTTATGTATGTATTTTTTAAATAATGATTTTACTGATAACATGCATCACAGTGTGGTCATTGATTTAATATTAATGACTAGCTGCTCATTATTAAAATGTGTAATTAGTTTTCTAATCCCGTCATGCATATATGTTAAAATGAACTTAGGCTTATTAATTATTCATTTATTAGAAGACGTATCATGATCTCATCATAATAATTACCAGCCTTGATATTACGGAAGTTCACAAAAACTGCTAATGACGCGCGTTCTTCTAAAAAGTAAAGTTCATCGCTTATTTTCAAACAAGAAAGCTATATTGTGACTTAAAACACGTAGTTTAATTACTAATTTAACGGTGAATACTTTTCCATTTTTTCCACTGGGTAAATGTAAAATAAATTGCTAATCATTCACGGATGTGGATGCATGAAAAATGAAATATTTATAATGTGCATACGAGAATTTGGTAATGTATGTACAATATTAAGTAATATTCCACTATGTATAAAATATTACTGCAGTTTCCCAATACACTTTCATACAAGTATGTATATATGATTATATACTTGATTTTTCAGACTGTTTAAAACAATATGTAGTAACTCAACAGATTGAAGCATAATTGCAGTGAATACGTTGTATTCTATTGTATTTAATCTTAGCTCGTCTCGTATAATTCAAAACTGATCGTCGCGTTTCTTCTATAATTCTGATACGGGGAAAATCTTTTACGTCCAGAATCAGATATGCTGCATCGTTAGTACCTTCAAATTAAATAGCAATACTCCCCATTATGCTGTGCGACAAACGTACAGGCAGAGAGCGCACACAAATAGCCCGTATATGCGAAGACCTCCCGGACCCATAACTCATACACCGGCATAGTATCACCGATCTTGCGTCTGCCACGACCGGTGCGGTGCGCACAAGTTGGTCCCATAAATCTGTAGACTGTAGACGATACTTGGACGAGAGAGAGAGAGAGAGAGAGAGAGAGAGCCAACACACATACACACCGAGAGTCCAGCGGATAGTGGAGAGGAAAAGCAATACAAGCAAGAGTACGCACTCTATATACAAGCTGTCTCTACAAGAGTCTGTATCCAATACAAGACAGAGACAACGAATACTTCTCTCTCCATGGAGAGGTAGTGTGGGGTAGAGGTGGCAGAGCCCTGGGGCGGCCAGGTACCCACCCACGCACGCACACACAGCACGCGGACTGCACGCGAGCGCGCATTCCTCGGCACGCGATCACGCGATGCCGTCACGCACGTACCGAAGCAAACGGCAAGAAGCTGATGGTCGCTGGCTCCGAAGTTCTAAACGCTTCAGCATTCTTCTTTCTAATGAACTGAAGAACTGGTTGGACTTAATCCATACTCGCTGTACTAATATATTCATTCACTTGCAATACAAGCTGATGTCATTTTCGTCAAGATCCAACAACAATCTGTTGTGGAATATACACTGTTTTTTGCAACTAATTCTTTATAAGAAAACACAATAATGTTATCCGCAAAAAGCAGTATTTTCCTAACATACGTATATATTTTAATTAGAAAGATTAAGATAATTAAATAATTTTTAATAAAAACTTCTATTTTCAATGTAATTACAGAAATAGGTTTAGTGTAGAATTTATAAATAAGAGGATATAGATGTAATTTTCTTAATATTATTTTATTTAGAAATAAAATGTTTAAAAATGCAACAAGTAACTTATATCTCATATTGAAAACTATAAATGAATGTAGAGTTTTAATAACTAGTTTAATAATAATTCACTTTAATGTTTTTAAAGGCAGTAAATAATAATTTGTGTGTTTACACCAATACAGATTAATTTTATTATCCTCATTTGATAATCACGAGTCTAATATTTTATTTAAATTCACTAAATTATTTTATAATCATCTTGAAATATCAACAAGTTGACACTGAGCAAATTTCAATTAACGTACAAGTCAAAATATTAAGTTAACAATTTGTCACTCGATGTTCGGGAGTGATGCGAACGAAATCTTCCCACAAACTCATGATGTATATTTGTCAAACACAAGAACCACTCGACTTCAGCTCGTCACCGACCACAAAGATTCAATAACGACTTGATCTAGTGTGCGTTGCGCGGTGACAATATAGTATGGCGCGTGCCAGAGCGACGCCCTTTGAAGTGTCGTCCAATATCCACGGATACACACACACACACACACATCCTCACTTCAACCCCTGGCCACCGAAGGTTCATGTTTACATAGTGTCTGTCAAAAACTACGGTTAAGTGTGTCTCTCTCACTCCACCTCCAGTAAAGAGCGGCTTTTTCATCATCGACTCGCGACGAATATAAGTTCTTGTGCTTGCTAACGTCGGCATCCCCGACGGCGACGCGCACTAGTCAACCAGAGAACATTGGAAATGTTATATTTAATGACAATGGATTCCGGTGTCAGCACTTTTAACAAATTCAGATTGGAATAGCGATGCATTTGGAGTTTTTATTAATTGCAATACAAAAAATTCTAGTCAAAGGTGAGTAACTGGTAAAAATTATTGAAAAAACATTACAAAACCATGTGTGAGTAAACCTGGAATAAAACTGTTTCTCAGGTAATTTGAACCGGAGGGGGAGACTGTATGCGTGTTTCTGTGTTTGAAGTTAAGGAAGAAAGCACATGGAGAGATGATGTGAGGCGAGAGTCGGTTCGGCCCTGCCCGCGGCCGTACGGTCGAGAGATCACCGTCAGTGACGTCCTCTACCCGCCTCCTCCGCCCATCGAGAACGAAAAACAAAGGCCGGCGCGCGCTAACGTTAATCTTTTGTTTGTTTCGTGATGCGCACACGTGAAACCGACGATTTTCTGGTACGCGTTTTTCGTGCGCGCACTTTATTAAACTGATTATACACAAGTTTTGTTTTTTCTTTCTTTCTTTCTTTCTTGAACTCTCTGCTAGTCCGTATATATGTACGTGTGTGTATGTGAATACTCCTACATTTAGTACGGGTTAAGAAGAATGATAATTCGATGTTAAAAAGCATGCGCTTAGGTAATTTGTAGACGAAGAATGGTCCAGAGAACGATGAATTCGTTAAAAGCACCTTAGACTTGCACTGTGAGAATTTACCTGTGGAAATAACAGTTTTTGTTCAAATATGTTCCCCGAAATATGTACCTAACCAAGGTGCTTATTCGTGTTTTGTGAAATCTCCCACACTAATTCCACGATACCGAATATTTTAGGTAATTGGCCTGAATAATGAACGGTTTACAATACCGAATGTTACAGCGATATATTTTACTCTGTATTCAATCGATGGCGTCTACTTATAACTATATGATTCACGAATATTTCATGTATAATGACAATCTGTTTATAATTATATATAATTCAAAATGAAATTATAAAAATATTTATAGTACATTAAACTTTATACAACAAGTATGTATTATTTAACACGTAATTCTTGTGTTCGTATTTACAAATACATTATGTTAAGAACGTGTCCAGTATAAATGTCAGTGGTAAGAGCGCATGCGTCAGTGTGGTCAATTTGCCAAGGTTTGTATAATCCGGATGAGAAAACAGTGCTTTTGAACGGAAGTACTCCGTATGGAGACGGATGATGATACACACAAGAGGAGCGAGGGTTACAAAGTGCATAAAACAGTAAAGCCGGGGACGTTTTTAATAGGTTCAGTATTTGCTGTATATGAACTTTGAACAGTGTATTATGCGCGACTGTGGAAGTAACTAAAGATGAGAACGGCCACTCGACGAACGCGTGGCCCATTGTGTCGTGGAGTGGGCCTCGTTAGCCGGACAAACAAGCGCGCCGCACTCAACACAGCCACCGTCAACAGCGTCGCCGCCCCCCTATACACATACATAAATGTACAGAGTTACATGCATACGCACTCAGCTCTGTTCATGTGCAACGCATGTATGTTTTCCCTGTTGTTTACTTTCAATACACACTAGCAGAGGTGAAATATGGTTTAATTTAAATATTCCATTCAACCAATATGTTGCTCATGCAACTGCAACAGTATCCACTGGTCAGAAATGTGTATTGATTTATTTATATTCAAGTACATATGTACGTTAAGGATGAAAATAATGGAATGTTTTATATTATCCAAATGAAAAATATACATATACAGGTGTATATTCCAAGAAGATATTTTAAAATGTTTGTATAAATGTGGCATGTACCTTGAAATTCATTTAACTTTTATTACAAATGTAATATAGTTTGCATATATTGTATGTACATATATATGTGTGTGTGTGTGTTGGATGGAGTAAAGTGCGCGCGTGTGTTCAGTGTGAACTGATAAGCAATCTTTCGGGACCGTGCTCATCATAGAAGGCGGTGTAGGGGGTTTACCGCTTGACGGAGCATGAAGTCGCGCGTGACACGCTACGCGGAGCGTGAGATCGCACCTCCGCCAACACACAAACCACTGCCCATACCATTCGCACGTGACAACACCAGACAGAACGTCTATATCAATGTTTACTTACAAATGTGACAAGTAAATCACAACCACGTCATACAATCATTTAACGACACATACATGAATTATTTTCTTGTAAGAAATTAAAATATTTCTATTCAAATATGTTTTTCCGTATTTACAGAAGATTAATAATTACAATTAATGTTTGTTCGTTTCACTTGAACAAACACTCGGTTGTTTCTTATTATACGAGTATGTGGTGTGATTATACGGCGGTTTGTATTTCATGTAACAATTTTATGCAACAGTGTGAAGTTATTTAGTTTCTCAGCAGGCGGCGGTGTCGTCGCTTCTATGCTGATGCAGGTAGACATTAGCGGAGCATAAATCAGGCGAACTTTAGTACAAACAGTGCAGCGAACTGCGTAATTTAATTATAGTTAATTTCTACGGTTCGTTGCATCTTGTTCATTTGCCCGCGCATTTCACCACTATTAAATACCAATTGAGAAAGTTTGTATTAAAGTTGGCGAGCCGGTGCTGTTGATCTTGATGAGATCACATATACGAGTATGTATTTACATACACTACACATATATGTATGTACATGTGTATGATGTAAAAATAATAGAAATAAAAGTAATATAATTACACTGCAATATATATGGCAACGCGAGAAACTATAGCGAACACATTGAAATCTATTACCCACGCCTCAGTTCTACTAAGTACCTTCATAATTATACTCAATTCATTTTCTGATAATGACTAGACTATTTATGTTCTAACAAGATTGCGATAAAATGAAAGAACAAATAGTTATATGTACATGTGCTAGGTTTTCCGCAGTTCCAACAAGTCGTAATACAAATTTTAAAAAGATATATCAACGAATATATTAGAATTTGACGTTGAAATAATTAAATAATACCTAATGTAGTTATTACCGTTACATTAGATATTAATAATTTAATATAATCATAGAATAAGTGACATATTCACATAATAAAATATGTAAAATAAATCTATCATAATCGCAGGTATGCACAGATCAAGAAAACGGAATCAATGATATGTAGACATATATATATATATAATATTAATATCTAATAATGTTTATTTATCTCGTTCAATAAACAACAATGCATGTATCTTTATTTATGTTTCAAACAAGAATAAATAACTTTATTATTGACTGTTGTTGTATTTTAATAAATGTAAAGTAATATATGTGATATTTGTATTGTGTTGTGTTATAAATTTCGCATTATTCAAACCTAAAGTCCAGTAAATTTCTCCCCAAAACGAGATTGTAAAGTGTTTTACAAGGTTGAAATGAAGTGTGAAACTTTATTCATTTCCTGTACAATGTCCTAATGTTATTTATAAGAGGCAACAACTGAATTTAACGAAGGATATCTAATGTCCGGTTCGCGACCGGTACGTAAGAGGGTGCTGACACTAACCTGCCAAGCATTGGCGTCCAGGGTGGCAAGGAATGACATCACACTACCCTCGAAGGAAATAGCGACGAAGTGTCGTCAGCGCCGCAGGGCTAGCGAACAGTGTGACAGCTGCTGATTCCAATAGATTCCTGCAATAAAAAATATAGAATATTTTTCACATCTAACATGCAATGAACGTGGCACAGAAATATCAAGGTAATAGAATTATCATGAAACTGACGAATAAAAATATAAAATACATAAACAATATTTAAATTACAGACTATTCTATATTTAACATAATAGTTTAAATAGATCGTTTAATTTGTTTTTGACAAAAATTAATGTAAATGTATTTTAAACTAATGACTGCACTTTAAACAGATAATATGCTGTATTTTATCATTTTCAACTAACTTTCACAATAAGTTAGATTCTAATCAATCTTTAAGTAAGAATTTCTAATATTTCAAAATTGACCAGCAGCAAAACAAATAGAATTTTACAATATTTGACAAACATGCACAGCCATCCATGATGGTAATCGTCATATTAATTAACGTCCAATTAACAACACTCGTTATCACAAATGATCTACCATCGTACGTGATCAAAACAAGTGTGTTGTCAAGGCAACGACAATCGTTAACGTAAAACAAATTACATACATGCACAGCAACAGCAGCAGCAGCAGCAGACGCTTCGTTATCAACTCGTGTTGTTTTTATAAGTATACAATGGCTACGATTAGCTTAGCGTTGGAAAATTAAAATATCTTAAAGACGAACGATCATTAGGGACGTCAGGTGAGAGACAGTGGTCACTCTGGCGGCAGATCATTAAACTACTACTACTACTACTACCACTACTACTTGTGTGTTCGTTACAACTGAAACAAGGGGTGTACATAGAGCAACGCAAGTCATACGACCGTCAACGTTATTATATGAGAAGATGAAATTAAAATTGAATTAATCCTTTGTAGTGAATGCAGCGTGAGAAAATTGAAATTCTAAGTTTGTTATCTGGAATAATAGAAAACATTCCAAGCAAGGTATTACCTAGGTATTTTTCATATTAATTACGGTACAGTACAGAATGTTTCACCTCAGGTTCTTAAGGGAAAAATGTACGTAATTATTACAAAAATGTGCTGCATTCAGAAATAGTATAATTATGAATTAAACAAATCTTAAAAATTGTACATAGATATGTATGTTGGTTTTAAAATTTGTGACCTGTTTGATTTAGCTGGAGTAATATAAGAACACTATCATATTCAACTTGTGAGTTAAGTAATTATATACATACGTATATCTTTTAACAAGGTACACTGATCTATAGTTAGATATGTAACCATTGTTTTAGAAAGTCAAAACATGTAGTAGTACTCGTACTATTATACCACAATTACCTTAAGCAATTATTTAATTGTTACACGTAAATTAACAATTAATTATCGAGATAACATTTTAATTATAAGCAAATTGAATGCAGAAATTGTTATATAATAGGTTGGTTGTTGTAACACCTGGTATTGTAGTAATTAAGTACTAAAACATTGATACAGGGACAGCACTTTGGGGCTACACATATATCTACTTGTATTCTAGATAATTTTATTATATTACATACATATAATTGAATTTCAGTCAACAATTATTCTGTCATGTTCATACATGAATAAATATGATAAAAAAGATTAAAATAAATAATCATGTAAAAAAGGCTTATTGGTGGAAAATTGTAATTAAGCCAGGTGAATTTATTTCGATATATGAATGAATAATTCTATAATACGCACTATATCTATACAGGTACTGATATATGCATGTGTATATGTGTGAATATTATTCATGTCAATTGCCGTTGGGTACGGGGCGAGTATTTATTTCAGAATTAAAGTGTTTCTCGTTTTTGGTTTTCGTTGTCCCACGCTCTTTTCAAAATGAACACGAAATTACGGTTCTCTTTCCTGGCTATTAGTAATAAGAACTAAGCGGTTTGTGGTTTCGTGGTTTTTCTTGAAAAAATGATTTGTACTCTTTGTATAAGTTAGCTTTTTCACACATTTCTGCAAAATGTAATCACTCTATAATCAATAATATTTACATACATGTATAATACATCATCCTAATAGAATTTAAATTATTCCAATACATAGAAATATATGTACATACATACATACATAAATGAATAATTAGTTTAGTGAATATTTATCGACAGGTTCCGGGATTTAAATTTGGGTTATTTACTGAATTTTGAATGAACGAGAGGCAATATGTTCCATATTGTATTCAAAACTTTTAAATACAAATATTTATGCATACAGAATAAGTTGCTAAATTTCCTAACATATATATCATAATATAATTATAATCTGTACTTGTTAGCAATTAAAATTGTTGCAATCCGGATTTCATAGATCAATATTAGATTATTTTATTTGTATTATGTTATCGGTATAGAGATATATCGAATTAATATTTATAGGTGAGATCGTGAATCAAAGAAATCTAGATCTGGATCTTACGTAGTTGTTTATATACATATATACATATATCTATACAGCTACATATGCATAACCTATGTATGTACAAATGTGTATGTGTATATGTAGCTATTTTAAATACAACTGCGTTAATTGTATCAGTCATTTGACAAGTGGTTTTCGCGTGATGGCCTCGGAATTTGGAAATAATTTTTATGCCGGATGTGTTTAAACTTTTCGTAATTATATCTTGAAATGTATTTTAATAGTGACATGTGACGAGGGCAACTGAACGTGTCAAATCTTGTCAAAAAGTGAAATTAGATCGGTTAAAATTTTAAATTATATGACTGAATAATGAATTTAGAACCTGCGGTAGTGGGTATTTATTAAATATATAATCATTTCTGAATTAAATTAAACATATTAATTCGATATTCAGAATACCTATATAACATTGTTTTTTGTTCAATTTTTAACTAAAACATTTTTACTTTGTTCTATTTTGGTTTTTTAATTTATTAATTTACATGTTTCGTTAACAGTGTGTCATTAAATTCCTCTGATAATTAAATATTAATTTTTAATTTGTATATACGATAAATAATTCAATTTAATTATGGAATTTTTAAAATTCTTTTTGCACCGAAAATAATCTTACGCTAAATTAGTATATTATGAGATAATTAGTACAATGTTAGTGATATGGTAATAATTGTTTTGATACGGAACTATATTATGTAAAAAAAACAGGTACAATTTATCATTTATAATATGGCAAACGACAACTTCATTATTTATTAATAACACATACACACGCAAATTTAATACTAGCAATAGGTACAAATTAAAGCAAATTACGAGAAATAAATTCGACAAGCGCTAAACAAAAAAAACCAATTATTCTTCAACTATCGAAGACATTCTTCTTACACCTACAAATGCTAGTTTAATGAACGGCTGGTATGTACCGCATTAATTAATATATAAACAAAAAACTTGCACCGAGAGAAAAATAAAAACGCATCAATCAAATATGGTGCGAAAAAAAGAAGCGACGAAGAAAATTTGGTTTAGTCTAAGATATTTGTAACAATATCTGTATAAGTCATAAGACTTATAATATGGAAACGTGGAACTTTAACAGCCGCCACCAATAGGAACTCATCCGCGAGGCCTTACGAATTAGCCTCGCATTATAATGCCAGTGTAATTTGGAACAACAACTTTTCAACGCACGCAAAGTTTCTAGAACATTCCACGAATATTTTCGAATGTCGATTAGCTAGTTATTACACGTCTGTAAGTGTTTTCTGTACAAACTAATAGTTAGTGTCATTGTTGTTATTGTTAACGAAATGTACGCAGTCATTTACTTTCATGTTACAACGGAAATAGTACCGTTGTTGTCGATATCTAACTTTGATCTGTCACAAATATAATTTATTATGTTCTAACTACATAGCTATTATTGCAGTGAGTCAAGTTACAAAATATTTTCTACATGTATTTATACGGAGTGTTCTGAAAGTTTGTCAATTCATAGATTATAGTTTAGATTAATATTTACTGTTTTGATCTAATTTTATTTGTTCAAATATTACAAGTTGTTCTAGAAGTTAATTAGTAATTTGTTTGTGCCAGATATTTATTTAATTAAAACTAATATCACTATTACTTTCGCATAACTCAGACTGATGTTTCTGAAACACTCTGTATATGTATGTAGTTGAAAGTATTTATGTATAAGTACGTGTATGTAAGTGGAAGTCGATATAATACATCGATATCTTCCGTTCACAATCTGTCACAAATGTTGTTTGTAATTAAGTACCTAGCAGGCTCGGTCATGGAATGTTTAGATTATCAAGATTGTGACTGGCATTGTTAAGTTATGGTTATATAGCAAATATGGTAGGAAATTATAGACCACTGCTTACACGAATACAGTTAGAGAAATTTATGTTTTCAAATTCAGATGCTATTCGTTTTATATACGAGTATTTTATTCACTACTACTACTACTACTACTTCGAACTGTTACCATTAATATTCGTGATTTATTTTTAACCAAAGTTTTCTATAAGAACCACATTATGTACCCCAACGGCATTGGATACTTAATTGTTACTGTTTACTAAAAATGAAGACTTGAAAAAATAGTATTTATACAACTGTAGCTATATAGATATTATTAAGAAAAATACTAAATATATATGAATTATAGGTATACGTGCAAAATATAGAAATATACATATTATATATTAAACTGTTATAAACATTTAATTGTCTCTAATCTTTAAAAGTATATAATTAATTATTTGCATTAATATATTACCTATGTATACTCAGTACAAGTAGTTTCAGATTCAAGATATTACAAGAATGGTATAAGATTATGAAAAGATATTTAGAAAGAAAGTTTTAATTAATTTCCTTGTTTTGTGAAGCCGCCTTTGACCCACGCATATTCGTATTGCGAATCAAGTTAGCCGGGAGGGTTGTGGCTGTATCCGCGACAACGGCATCTGACGGCCAACACCTAGTGTAACCTAACATCGTGACAGCTCCGTTCCGACGGAAAGAGAAGAATGCGCGACTTGGTTCCAGAGTGATCGGGGAACTTACAAAAGACATGAACGCCCGAGGACGCAACAAACCGTCAGCTGTCTGCCGCGTACACAAGAATCATTTCATATATGTGTATGTGCAAAATTGCATATGTTCTACATGCAACAACATCCATACACTGACACGTAGTAACATGTTACAACACACACACACCGATGCGAATACGAACGGAAAAACACACGAAATTTTAAAAACACCAGCCTGCGAATACTGCGTAACTGAATTTTGACAAACTGTTGTATGATTATTACGTATATTTCAAGTTAAAACGAAGATATATTCTAGTACACAGGATGCTTATTCAAATATGACGGATGGTGTTTACTTTCATGATAGGCAATTTATCTTTTTCTAAATCTAATAACAGGAGAAGACGAAACAAAAAACTGTAGAATTTGTTTAAAGTGGATCGTTGATAAGTTTTTAAACTATAATAAATTTGATGAATGGTTGAAATATATCATGAGCCGATGAAGCGTGAAAGATGTATTTTCAAAAGAAAATCACTGAATGTGACAATTTAATAGCTATTATGTTTTATACAACAACACACACTTTTAATAAAAAAAGTTATAGCGATAAACTAGATATCGTTTAAAATAACTATATTTGAAAAGATATTTATAAAATAATGAAAGTAAATTACTATCAAAGTTGCATAACTTATTTGAAGATGGCACTAATTATTTTAATAAAAAATTGTTATAGCATTGAAATATTTGAAATCAAAAACTTTCAATAATTCACTTCGACCATTTCAAATATACAAATATTGTATTATATAACAATAATTCGTAAACATGATTTACTAATAATTTAATAATCAAAAAATAGTTGCTCATCATAATTAGAAGTAAATATTATCACACTATCGCAGACATTTCACACGATATATTATTTACAAATGAATGATCAACGAACCAAATGAAATTTTAATTTTTTATCTAACCACCCCTGGAGCGACGCGTTTCATTTTCGAAATGATCAAATATACACATACACTGAACACTCTCACAGTAGATATAAACACAAATCACTGAATTGCACTAACACAATACTACCAACACAACAACAAACAAATTACAGACAAAAAATATTTGTACCATATTGATTCACCTAGTTCACCAAATTAAACAATACATTTTAATCAAATTAAAAAATAACTAAATTACAAAATAATAAAGTTCATATTTATATCTTAAAGAAATGTTATATAAATCAGACTATATGTACTAATCTAAGTATTGTATGTAAGGCACGTTTGTAAATAAATATGTTAACGTAAATAATACATATAAACTTTAATATAACGCGCAAGCAATAAATTCGCAGTTGCAACACTGTATTTCGGTTGAGTTTGTTATGTGAAACTTAATTTTAACGGAAGGAAAATGATTTTCACTCACCCTGTGCACAAATAAAATTACAGTAAACCCACTGGCAGTAAGTGAAACAAGGTAAACCACAACGAGATTTTCTTCACTCGCAAGAGCAATTCTTATAAGCTTTATCAAAGAAGCACACAAAACGATTCGACCACAGCACGCAGTTACTGCGGGCGTACTGTCCGCTAGGCCGCAAGGTAAGCCTGGGGCAGCCTGGCGACCTGTGCGACAGCACCGCCCAAAGGGGGGCGGAGCCTACTGTTGCCTATGGCCAATCGCGTAGCACCTTTGGGCACGCCCCGCGGCAGACACAGCCTTGCAGGAGAGATCGATACCGGAATATACTGAAGTTGTATGACGCGAAAGAACGAACTGGTCCTTCGGGCGACGCCCGCCGTCATCGACGTCGGCGCTGCCGGGAGCGGCGTCGTCGGTGGAAACAGCGCGTTGGCGGTGGATGTGGAAGTGATACGATACGCGGCAACATGGCGGCGGCGTGATTCGCGAGAACGTCGGTTTATCCTTCCAGCAATGATTTTGTAACATCCGGTTGTAATTATGGTAAAGTTCATACAATACATGCATGCAGAATTTTCATTGTATTAAGATTTGTTTATGTCTAGCTATACGCAGGTGTAGATAATAATTAACATGTACAAACAAGATATCTGGAAGAAAAGGGATATCTTTAATTTAATTTTTATATGAAAATGATCACTGCATTATTCATCTTTCTGTAATATTTGATAAATATAAATCATTAAAACTAAAAACCATATATAAGGCACATGAAAAAGAATTTTATTTCGTAAAGACAATACAAAATTTTTCTCTATAATTTAATATGTTACTAACCTGCAATTTCAAATTTGATAAACGAACAACCTACACTTCTATGCTGTTGACCATTTTGGTAAAAATTCTAGTATATTTAATACCTGGTTTCTAAACCATCATTGGTATTATAGGGCATTGTATTGCATAGAAACAAAGTATTTAATGCATAGGTACTTTCATATAAGATAACTTGTTGTTACCAAGCGTTAGAATATATCAGCATTATTATTAGACTGTAATGAATATTACATGTAGGTAAGTAGATAGATAAACTCATTAAAATTCTTCACAACAATATTAAAATAAAAACAACTTTTACATTTTCTCCAATAGTTACTTTTATAATAATAAACATGCCGATTATTTTGTTTGTAATTTGATATTTAAGTATAATATTATTTTCATCTGAGAATCAGAAAGAAAATAAATATTCTTAAAATATTTTTAGTTATTATGACCTAAGGGTTAATAATAATATATAAATTACAGAACATTGTGTATTAGAAATAAATATATTTCAATGACTAATAATAAACACTTGCGAATAAAATGTTAAATTACCTACTTGCGTTAATATCTAAATTTACTATAAATTCCTATTCAACTATTAACTAAGACCACACAAGAAACTGACAAGCATAAAACCGCAATACTCATTTAGCTGCCGACTTTAAATATTCATTTACGTTTAAGTATGATCTTAAACCATTCACTAATCATTGCTTTCAATGAAGCATTAACGAAAAAGTGACGAAAAGGTGGCACGATAAATCATTAAACAAGAATAAACAACCCTGTGTACAAGTGTAGATACAGAGCGGACAGATGGATGGATGGATGAGATGGTATTCATTCATTGGTCGTTGGTTTTGCGTTCTGCTAATGTGAGTAGTGTATGACGGCGGTGGTTTTGCCGTGATGTACCGCTGGTCGTTCATCAAGGGCGTTACACGGGTGATTTGATGGTCTGTTCAGTCGTTAAAAGCGTCGTAAAACGCTCAACGAGTTCATAACGCCGCCGTCTACTGTACCACAGACGCAGAGAGCGTGCGCCACATACTCGAAACTAAATAATTAACTACTTAGCTATGCGTCCATTCAGAGAGGGTAGGTTGTGTATTTCGAACCGTGAACTAGCCTGTCTATCCATCACAAATACAGTAATATTTAAATGTTTGGCTTGATATAACATATAGGTAAGTAACAGTAATATATAGCTTATAATGTGGATTAGTCGGATTAAATAGGAAATATTATTAGAGAACAGGTTTATTGTACAATACAGAAGGAACTATAGTTGTATAGATACAATAGCAATGCTGCACACACAGAAC
>JAGJTL010000039.1:2465879-2478063 GCA_022063505.1 Calosoma granatense
TATTTTGCCATTTGAATGTCTGTTAAATATAACAAAGAGTAATAAATATAAATATTTCTCAAACCGTACTGATATTATCCCTTTTCTTTTGAAGAATACTTATTTGGAACCCTATATTCAAAAGAGCTCATCTGAATAAAAGAAAAATATATTTCAAAACCTTCAGTAACAAATTAATACGTTCCAATGCCCAAAGCGCCGAATTAAAATAATGTTAAGACTACACAAAAATGTAATTTACTCCAAAGTCTACGTAAGAAAAAAATTAAAACCTCCCTCATAATTCTGTATTATTCAAAGCAGGTGTAACAAGTGATCATCACGTTAAGTGGAGCGCACAGCTTGAAAACAAAGAAGAAAAATAATAAGTTTACCCTCACACAGTGGTGGCGGCATAACAAAATATTTACACCATTTTATTTCAATATTTATTATTGTAAATAAATCAAGTTAAATTATTCAACATTCTAAATTGAATTTTCTAGTAATAATATCACTAAAAGTACTTCTAGCTTAACATAAAATATGAAAACAAACAAGAAATCCTAAAAGTAATTAAATATGTGACTGTAGACTAAAGATGAATAATACAGCTAGGTAAATAAAATGAATCAAATATCACAATATGAAAGTTTGTTTCGTAGTATTAATTACCGCGTATGTTTTACATAGTGTTTTTATAATACTCGAGAGAAGTTCGGAGGGGTTATACGGCCAATTACCGACCTGTAGAACGCCTGTGACATGAGTGGACTGGAGAGATTATATACGTAGCCTCCCTGTGGGTACATTACAGTAATTGCGTGCCCGAAACATACGCGTACACAGACTCGCATTACATACAGATCACCGATCAAAAGACGCGTGGATACGGGGTTTGTCTCGAGCAGCAGAAGTCGGACTTCGACATGTCAACAGCAGCATCACTCGCTACTTGATAACAAAAAATGGAAAACTTATTTTCCTGTCTCAGAAAAATAACATTCCTGCTTTTCTATACTATATTTTCATATTATTTCATTTTTACATATTTCTCTTTCTAGGTTACATATAAATTGAAAACAGATTCCAAAGAGAAAATTGAAAACAACATTTAAATTGTTTTGCAAAATATAACTTGAACGAAAAAAAAAACTTTTTCAAACCAGATTATTAAAAAATTATCCAAAAAATTAAGTGGTCTAAATTAAAGGGAACACACTGAATACAAGCGAATAGTCACAGTATGAAACTGGAGGTATTAATATAAGTCAGGTACTTCATTATATGTTGCTAATAAATAATTCATATTACCTACCTTTTAACATGGCAGTATGGTGTTTGTGAATGGCTGTCATTTAGACACGAGTTTTTGGTGGAAATTATATAATTTTGCACCAGTCTGTCTGGGATAACGTATGTGCGAGAGGAATAAGTTATATGTGTATAAATAGACCATCAGCAGGTTAGCGCGCATACAGCTCTAAACATGAACTTGTACGAGAGATGGCGGTTAAATGTGCGGCCTCTGAAATTTTTATAATCCACGAACAAATTACACAGGCGAGCAGCGAGCGTATACTGTTTTATGGCTGTTATCGTGGATTGGTCGCGTTTATGTTTGTAAATTGCTGGTAAATTTATAGTTGCCACGTATACGTACAGAGTGGAAAGGAACGTTTTACCTCGTGGCACGGCGCACGCTATACGCATCCACGCACACACATACATATAGTATATACATGTATACTTGGTGCGTATGCAGATGTCGTGTACCTTCTTCATACAAGCAACCAGGTACTTAACTTGTATGTAGTAATGTATCTATACATGTATATATATGTAGTATGTCTGTCTCTCTGTTTATATACAAGCACTCTTAAACGACTTTAAACATCAAGAAGTTGCCATTATGTTTATTATAAGTGAATTAAGGTTAAGGTACACCCGGCAGACATCTACCGTTCGTAAAGGCATAAGAATAAGCGCACATTTATTTCAGTGTTTAATTACAGTGTAAGATATTTGTTGTTGGACACATGTAAATTTATTAGAATTTTAATTATTAGTACTGTCATTTACAAGAATATAAGAAATTTCGAACATTAATTTTAAATATTGTATATTTGAGACGAATAAGAATCAAATTATATTTATTATCGTATATTTTAATAAACTAGAAGAAAAAATTGAATAAAGTGTTCTTTATGAATTATTAGCCGTTAGTTGGTGTTTTAGAAAAAGAGAAAATTAAATTCGCCTTAACGAAACAGTTTTGTGAAATCCCGTTATATAAATAACCAATACCTACTGACTATATAAGCCGTTGCAACCCTATCCATGTATAATCTAACACAGTGAACTAAAAACTGGACTGACTCATAATTGCATAGTGCCGAAAGTGAACCAAATTTTGTTGCACGTATTGTATATGATTGTCGTTGTGTTTTTAATACATAATGCATGTGTTTTTTACGTTGAGTGCTGGTCCCAGTGTTCCATGGAATGGTAAATTAGTCGCGTCGATTCCCTATCAATATTCATTGGGGGCGGACACCATCTGTCCCAGGGGTTAAAAAAACCACAGGCACTCGCAACCTGTGCCGCAGCCCGTATCTATATCTACATAAACGCACATAACTCAAAATCTATGCGGCACTTTGTACGCTCAGCCCACCATAGGCGTACGTCAAACAATCAACTGTATACACAACGTTATACAGGATATAGTCAGCTAGATTATATATCAAGATATACGTCAGTCAGACTCTTATTCAAGTGTATCCAGTTATTTAATCTGACGATACATTTTATTTACTATACATGCGATATCCACACAAAAACATTTAGCGTCTAAAGTAATATCTCCGAATTCAATATTAGTTCATTTGAACTGTGTAGCAGTCAAATATATAAATGACAAAACAAGTAGCATAAATATCTTAATTTACTATGACATACAACTACAAGTGAACAAGTGAATTAAAGAGAATAATATAACAGTGATATTTATGGTTAGGAAAAAGATTGTATTACACGCCACTGGCGTTGAAGAGCCGATGGTGCAGCAGGACAAGAAGGAAGCATAACGCACTCCGTATATGCTATACAAGCTCCAGGCTATGCTTGCTGGTTAGAATGCAGGAGAAGAATATCATCTTATTATTACATGTAGGTATATGGGATGCACAGCACCAGTACACTACCCATCAAAACACTACACTCTCAAACAAAAATATAATGTATAACAAACAAAAACCAAAAGAAAAAACCGTGTGAAATAAATAAACGAAATCGCGCAAATAAATTTGAAATCCGTGCGCGATCTCCGACTGATTTTATTCCGATCACAACTTATCACTTCGGTTCATAAACCGGCAACGGTGATGGGGAGACGCGCGAACGCGAAGTCAGCGCACGCGAATCCCCTCAGCATTTTATGACATTGGACCCCATACTAGTGCGTGAGTGTACGATATAACAGAATAAAAACTTATGACCGAAAATGTTTACCAAAGGTTTTATTCACGTTGGCTCTCTATAAACTATAAATGAAGAAGAAAGAAAATATATTCTAATATTTTTCAGTATACTGCATGAGGCACTCTGATACAAAAGATAATCTTTAATTTCTGTACTTTACATTCTCTGCTACGGTCTATATACAAATAATATTACATGTTATTTCTAAATGAATGTTTTTACCTCGGCAAGAAATTATTTAGTACTTATTAAAGGAAAATGAACAATATAATAGAACAGTATAGAAATCAGATTGTTCGCAAGTGCAATTCACTGGCTGATGGGATGTTAAACATTGTTCGAATTAGACAGTGGACTGATTCCTTCCTCCGGTTCGGTCGTGTCCGAATCCGAAACAAAGGTTTCCTCGATGATGAGGATAGTGAGCGTGCCGTGCGATCGAACATTCTGGCCCTTAGGCCCCGGGGGCGACTTCGGGCGGAGTCTGTGGTGCGGGACGAGAGGGAGTCGCGCGTGCCGTGACCGGGCGTGCGAGGTCGCGGCCCCAGGTCACGCCTGGCAATAAATACACCGTCAAACCACGCGGGGCACACGGACACAAGCACGCGAGCACAGCATAGTCACTGACATATACTACGTGCATTATACACTGCTGATGGACCGACCTCTGCTTAGGTGCAGAGATTCTAAAATACATCTGTGATAAATACGCGTTTCAATATAGTCATCTGATGTTTGCAATAACGCAACAACATTTATACGTAACAAGTACCTCCAAGAGTGTGTACAAATTTATGATACAGACACAAGACAATAAGTTAGTGTTATTACTCTTTCTTAGTGACGAATGGGTTAAATAAGAAATCCAATAGGCAAGTAATATATACAAAATATAATCATATATGTGAAATTATACTATCGTTATAGTAGAACCCAAGAAAATTTTCATCAAAGTACTTTTGAAGCAAGATGAAGTATGACAACAAAATAAAAATTATATTGAACAACGGATATTATATCTAAAATTTTATTTTTGTTTGTTATGAATGTAATCTATAGAAACCAGAGTGCTGTATCTAGAATAATTTATTTAATTTCTTTAAATAACTAGCTTTCTCCCTATATATATTTTTTACAATACGTACAAAATCAAGATCAGATTTGTATCTATGGAATACCGACAATCTAGTTTAACACTCAATTATGTTATCACAAACACCTGACAGGACATGATGTTATCTGTTCGTTATCGTCCAGTTGTGGTGAGCAATTGTCCGTACATGGGGGTTTTGTAATACTGCAGACGGAAGAATGTGTTCAGGGTGTCTCGCATGGTGTGCTGCTCAAGTAGCCGTGTAGGCGCGCGTGTCACCCCCTGTGGTGCCTTTTCCAGACCACTGAATACCGCGTGCCCCACTTGTTGACAGCCACTCAAAGGGAGCGTCCGAGCGTTAAGCTTCTAGCATATTGTCATCACGCCGCCCTTCTCAATCTAGCCAGCAGATGAACCCTTTATAGATCATCTTATTGTCTGTATGTGTGTGTGTGTCTATTTGCCAAACTAGAATTCCGTCCTAAGCCTTGTTTGTTAGTGAAATCAATACGAAACTGTTCGAAGATACGAACAGTCTATTCTCGTATTTAGAGCAAGGGTTATGCTTCAGTAAACCTTCAGTGGAAATTATAATAACAACATGTTTGGCAAAAACAGTTAACAATTCCTAACTGTTATAAGTTATAAATTTAATAATAAATAGTATTATTTCAGGAGAAACTATTTGATGTCTACATAGATTTATCTTACTCACGTCCTATATGAAAATCAGTGTTATGTTTGTAAAAATCATAATAGATACCTAAGAGAATAGAGGATATTTCATAGTGTTAAAAATAATATACAGATGTGACGGATAAGAGTCAGGTAAAAGTTAAAAAATTGGCTAATAAGAGGGCGGCCAAGGTGTAAATGAAACGGTACAAATTTTTCTACAATGCTTTAGCACTCGCGAGGATTGTAATTAAAAGAACAACACTATAATTGGGTTAATGTTAGTTATTATTTGTGTCGTACATTTCATGAACCTTTGCATGTAGAACTGTGTGAAGTTTACAAGTTACAACATGTTTGCTACTGCCGTATAATTCAACCTATCCATAATGACCCGAGAACGATAGATACCTGGTGTATGCAAAACAGAGGGATCGATCTAATTTAAAAATAGAAACAAAATGGCTATACACAGTGGTAGTAAGGTGGAGAGGAACAAGTCTCGGCAAGAACAGAGTAACATAACTAACTACTAGATGCAACAACACGTGTGGGTGCATATTTTAAGATAATGTTGCACGGAGAGCAGAGAGAGCAGCACTGGAAACGGAGAAGAAGAGAGAGAAGACAACGGCCATCCTCAAGCAGCAAGCGGTGGAACAGTCAGAACAGCAGTACTCAGCAGAAGAACAAGAAGAGTCCGTGCAGGTAGCGTGACGTGCCGCCGGCATTCGTGTGGGTGTACCGGGCCAATTACGTCCTCCATTCAGTGGCGGCGGAGACGGGGAGGGCAGACCGTGCTATGCTGTCGTTCTGTACTTGTGTATTATAAGTAAGTAACCGAAGAGTTGACGCAGTAGTAGTAATAGGAACACACTACAACCAACACTCCACCATGCAATATTGTACTTCTGCCTGTACACTTCAAAACCATACTCCTTTTTCGTCCAATTTTAAATGAGTTTTATTTTATTCCTTGCGGCAATTTAATTTATTTGCAATATTTAGTTTTGTTTTTTTTTAAGACACGGGTGTTCTCTTAAAAATTATATAATTTGGTTTAATTTCTAGTAAATAGGTACGCTTAAAAATGAAAAATTATAGTTGCGCTTAAAATGTACTATACTATATTTGTAGCAAAAATTCAAAGATGCTGCAGGCGAATTCAAGAACCTTTAAGCAGAAATAGTGGAGAAAAAATAATACAAATAAATAAGATCTCTGCAAATGTAATCTAAAATTTCGGCATTAGTTTAATTTAAAAAACAACGCACTGAATTATCTACAGACATTTTGAAAATTTCAAATTAATTATTAATGTATCAGGCTGTGCTGACGTTTCGACCCTGTTTTAAATTACGGTTTTCGTTGTGAAATTAACAAATGCAAAGAGGAAATCGTTCCAATGTGAAGAAGTTTAATTAATGTGCCACAAATGAGCTGATATTCAACAAGAGGATCTATCATGTTCGGTTCGGGCAATAATGAACTATGTCCGTGCGGTCGAAGAACCAAATCACCGCTGTTAACCTGCGTGAAATGGCGCTAATATAATTTGATGCCGCACGCAACTCCGTAATCAATACGTTTTTAATTAGCGAGATATTTTCCTCCTCTACCAGCCTACCCACTAACCAGTTACCGCCCTATTTCAATAATACCGGATACAACCGTTTTACAAACGGATATTAGGTCTCAACTATCACCGATTATTTACAACAAAAAATTACTACCTTTCAATCTTACAGTCTATAGATTCTGAAAATACTGTTTTCTTTTTAGATCCATAACTGACTAGATACAAACATGAAGCAATAGGCATTAAAAGATAGTTAAAGCTGACATGAAGATAGATCAATAATAAAATAGAAGATAATTTCTTTAACAAAGAAAAAACGAGAATATTTTATGTCTGGTCATCCATCTCGGCAATAGCTTATTCATAATTACTACAAGGCTACCACCACCACCACGGAAAAAAATAATTTCCATTTATTTTAAAACTCGTAGCAGTTTGGAAAAAAAACCAAACAGAACAAGCGATTGAAAAATGAAATATATCTAGTTTTGAAACTGAACACCGAACTTAATTAACTATATTGCCGTCCATATAATACACATACACACACACATACACACATGCGTACATACAAACAGATGAAACAGCAGCTAATTGAGTATGTGTATGTGTATCAAGTATATTTGTAACAGTCCGTATATAACACACATACACAAATGTATTCCCCTGCACATATATCACGTATACATAAAGATCTATGGACAAACGAGAAGAGTGTTTTATTATTATGATCTGGCGGTCGAAAAGTAGGCACTAGCACAGGTCCGTCTTCACTGAATTTTTCTTTAAACATTCCCGCAAAATATCATTACTTTATTTACTAGTTTTATGTTTCAAATATTTTGAATAGCATAAAATTGCTTCCTGTTTTATGAAAGCAAATAACGCTAGTTTAACATTTTTAAATTTTACTGATACAGACCTGTATGATCACGCGTGTTTAACTGAACGGTACGCGTGATACACAAAGGACCGTTCTAGAAGGGGGTGAGGTATAATCTGCCAATGTGTTGTTTAAAACATAGTATCCAGTACAATACTAGTGCATCACACACACATGTATGTGTTTGTACGTGTTGAGTATAGTGTATAAATGTGAGTGAGATAGGGAGTGTGTGGTCTCTACCCCTAACACACACACATACATGCATGTGTATGTTCCGAGAGAGGGAGACCAGAGCTCTCTCGTACAGTAATGGCTATATTAGCCTTAAGCCAGGATCAGCCGTGGCCGAACAACAGTCCAGCGGCTAACAAACAACAGGAAAACAGTTCACTAGTATCATGTACACACTACACAATACATTATACAGAAACTCAGTTACAGCAATGGACTACGAAATATCTCTACACCTATTTTCAATACCTTATGGAACAGAAAAGTACACCAGTATGTATATGAATCGCCAAAACTTTATATTATAATGTACCTGCAATAGCATCTTAATTTACCATCAATTAATGAGTAAATATGCAGTCAGCCACCCACAATAATCTGTAAAAAAATAGAGTATATTTATTACTAATTAAATCACATAAAATATCAATTCTTATTAGATCATATTTTATGAAAGACATAATAAAATTCAAAGTGCTTTTGGAAAGGAAGCAAGCAATATACTTCTTTTATATGTTACATGGAACTGTGGAATTAGTTGGTCCGTTTTTGAAAAAGTTTGATGGCCTCTGTTGCAAAATCGGGTACGTTCCCGAGCTGCACAATGCGTATAGAGATAAATGAAATGAACTCTCGGTTAAGAAATAAAGTAAACAGCATTTGTCGCCCGGAGCGATGCATTGCAACATGTCTCGACGCAAGAACCACGGTGGTACGGTGTGATGCGACGCGGAAGGGTAACGGGTGTGTGCGTGTATGTGTATGTGTATATATATGCCGCGGGGAGATCGTAAAGGGGGGAACGCCACTAGCAGCCCCAACATGGCGTCGCATTGCAATCATGGCTGCCGCAAGATATCAACCAGGTATTACACATATATATGAACATACATCTATTTGTATGATACATCGTCATATGGATGATCGAATATCTCTATGTCATGTATAGGTTATTAGTGGTTGAAAATTTTTATTTTTCCTAGTATAAATTTTCTTCAAGGTTTCAAAAAAATAACTGGAATAAAAGCGAAACGACTTTTAAAATCGGACACCTTTACCATTTCATAGATTATTTTTCCAGATTCTAGAAGTAAATGATGCATATCAGAAAATATATAGTGAGACCGAACAATAATTTTCGTAAAATATTACCCTGTAATTACTTTGAAGATGTAATCGTATTTTTTTCTAAATTTACATATTCTAAAAATTTATATTGCAAAATATTTTATGGAACACCCAGAAAGATTATTCGATAATGTTCTTTGGTCAGCTTTACAGGAAAACATAATTCTGTTTAGATTTTAATAAAAAGTAAAAAATCTATAGTACTGTTGTTCCCATTACATATATTAAATTATAAGGGATGATGTTCGTAGAATGTACTTAATGCAATGAAATAAAGATTATACTACGGATTACGTTGAGCATCTACGGCGCATATAAATTAAATCACCTACCAACAGAAATTCAATTACTTTTCATACTTTACAAATGGAAAAAAAATCCACGGTTTTTATATGGGTTAATCTGATCATTATTTCGAGATGTCATTAATGCAAAATCTTACCTCAATTTGAAGAGGCCTAAAATTGGTTTTTAATTTAAAAATAATTTGTGAACGTTCACGCTAGAAAACTAATGGTCGAATTAAAATTGCCATAAATCACGTTTGGAGTTTGAAGATGAATTTAGGGTAACAGATAAAATTTGAAACGTCAAGAAGTTTTTTACGGAGTAGATATTTACGGCTTTCACAAATTCAACCCTTAGAAATGATTAAATATAATCTTTCGTTATTTAAAAAATAGCATTTATATATTTACTATTTCTTTTTTCTGACTAAAATAGAACAAGGATTTTTGAGGTTATTATTTAATCAGTTTCAATAGTCAGCATTTCTCAATTTCAATTTAGCCTGAAACAATACGTATATGCAATAATATTTTAATTATCCTCGTCCATCAACTTTTTGATTTATGCATAAATTAAAAGAAGATCTGTCGTCATGCAAGCAATTTGTATAGGTAAATATAAATTTTTCAACGTCTAACAAGCCTTGTTGAACATAATCACCCGGAACTCTGCTAAGAAATATGCTGAATTAAATTACATTAATTGCATGTTATTTCACAAAACAGTCCATTTAGAGACGGCGCTTTTTAATGAGCGTATTGCGAAAATTGAATTGTTTTACTTTGGTGAATGTGTTTTTACAAGGTGTTCGCTACGTGAAGAGAACCGCTCATTAATAATTTTTTGTTTCCCCAAAGGCGAGGATTCAAATTCTCTGCCGCCTGCATCCTGTCTATCTACCTACCTCCCTCACTTCTGTCTCATAACAAAACCATAATTATACGTTTTATTTACACATATCTGCTGTGACTTCATCAATTTAAATACGTGTTAATGTTGTTCCCCATTATTACATGTCATATACCATATAACGACTTTTACATTCAGTTCTTCGTACCTTGACTTTGCGTGCGTGTATTTTTTTCTAAATTAGAATTATGAAACTCTATTAAAATATCTTATACTAGCTATGTATATTACAATACAATTTTTTGTGTAAGTTGATTAAGACTGTAGCATCATGTGATGGTATTTGAATTTTAATTTAGACAATATAGCGTGTGTATCAAGTTGCGGAAATAATATAAATTGCCTCATGCCTGAAGCAGTTACATGTACATAGGTACTTCTATATTCCTACTAGATTTTCTCTACATTTTTACCGATGTAAAAAAACTACTTTTGATTTGTATGCCTGCTCGTATCATTAAAGAACTGCAGTAAAATATCACTGTACAATGGGACTATCAATTATCATGGAAATAAAATTTCTAATAAATTCTTCATAAATCAAACATGGTTCTAAACAAAGAAAGCTGAAAAATCCTGCACGCACATACATATGTGTAGCCTAGGATTGTCCGCGCTGTTCTCGTAGCATTTCCATTTATCATTGTGTGTTGCTCACCCTCACCTGTAATTACAGGTACAACACACACCATGTACTGTGCCATATAGCATTCGTTTGATTTCCGCGCGCGCGAAACCCGTACATAGTGATTAATATTTAATTAACGGTTACGCATAGACCGGCGTATTGTTGTGTAATCGCGCGCTTGCCCCCGCTAGCAAATCGATATGGCAGTGGCGTCGGTAGCGGGGTGCGACGTTGAGCAGGGGAGTTATAAGTCCGGGGGCGGCATTACAACCCCACCATGTGACACGGAGCACTGCGCTAATTGGAGATGGCCGCGGGCAAAGTGCCGGGGAAATCCCGGAAAGCGACAACGCGATTCGGGTTTCAGACATACATATAAATGCGTAGTATCTCCGATACCACTACACTGAATAATCATAATCATTTAGTGTAGTTGGTGTTAGTTGATAATATTGGATAAGTAGCTGAATAATTTGTACTAGTTAGAGACATATAGGTAACGTACATACATCTATATAGATTCACACGTTTCTCCATTCTATAATTCACCGTAATTGAGCTATAAAGTAGCTTATTATTTTTAACTGTACTGCGTTGAAATATACATGTCATATTTATTTAATTTTTCCATTTGCCTAAAATAACTCAATTTTCTAATGAAGAAGCACGGATGAGGAATTTCAAACTAATTTCAAATTATTATTATTGTTAGAAAATTAGATATACAGTACACATATCTATCAGGATTTTCTAACAGACATGTACAAATTGATAATCTATATTGGTAGATATAGTCTAATAGTTGCTTGCACTAACCGAATATAATTTTTGCAAGTACAGATGTCAAGATGGTACGGACAGACAGAATAAGACAAGCACGGATACACGCCGGAGCGTCTAAGGCAGATCTGTGCAGGAGCATACGGCGTTAGCCGGAGGCTGTGGTGGTAGTCCCCCGTATCTGGTGCCTGGATCGGGGGCGTGAGCTCGCATGCAGCCGCCGCAGGGCACAGCCCTAACGCTGCGCTCCGCGGCACGGCGCCGCCGTCGTTTGAAATGCTGATCGCGAGTACAACCGCACGTCTTATCTCGTCCAATCGAATCAAATCTAAACAGCGCAAACGGCACTTTACAATTCAATACGGTCACAACCGTATCCGAGCTTCTCTTCTTCTTCTTCATCTTTACAACAATACACTCCTGGTTTTGTTGTGTATTTTTTTACGAGTGGTGAACTGTGATTCACCACATTTTACCCTTGGGCAAATGTGGATACTGAAAGTCATAGTTTTCTTTCATATATAT
>JAGJTL010000039.1:2483778-2520237 GCA_022063505.1 Calosoma granatense
ATATATATGTGTATGTTAAGTACCGCTGGTTTAGTAGAGATATAAGTAATCATAAATACCAGTGTCTTAGTTATTACTCCTGTGTTATCTGTGATGTCTGTCCGCAATATGTCACTGGTGTGTCGGTTCGAATAAAGACTCTCATACCTCACTTGTCAATTAAGACCAGGCCGAGCTGAGCAAAAAGCGAGTGCGTACGGTCTGCATCTGTGTGTTTGTGTGGGTGTACAGCTCCCTTTTCCCACCCTCGAGCTACGTTCGTTCACTTGTCACAGCGGACAGCTCAATTAGAAAACCGCGACAAACCGCACAGGATAAAATACAAAGAGGGAAAAAAATTTCTTCTGGACTTTTTCTTTGTTATAAGAGTATTACACATAGCAAAATTAATGATCTACTTTCAAAGATCATCCAATTATCGAAAAAGTACTGACTTTGTGTATATAAATATTACCTACCTATACGTGGGCAAATTGCTTTGATGTAAAAATAACACAATTTCAGAGATAATTAAATTTACACAATATTTGATGAAATATTCTACTACCTCTGCATAAAGTCAGATCGTAATAACTAGAATAAAATAAATTATAAATAAATTAATAAGTAAAAAAATTATTTGTTTTGCTGCTATTTTAAACTTTAAACAAAAAAATTACCTTATACATTAATTATTCTACATAAAATTGTAAAATTAGAACTAATATTATGAATAGTGTGTAAGCTCATTGTTAAGTGGAAGATAAGTACAACATGTTATCGTTAAATATTCGTTACTCGCGCACGTAAATCATTGGCGTCGACACGAAGACAAATGACTGACTTGGTTGTTCACTTACCTTGTGCTGATCAGTGGCGGGGGCGATGCACGGGCTGTAGAGGGCGTTAGTGCTACGGCAGTAGCTTCAGATGCACCGTACAACATCATCCTCCTCTGCACGGCGGTGTCACACACGGGACTGCTGCATGGCCGTACTTGTTGTAACTTGCTGTGCTGCGACACAACAAACCAGAGAAGCAAAACATTAATTACAACGCACTGGAACCCGTTCAGTGACAGTCTACATACATGTACGTGCACATGTACATACAGGTACATTCGCCAATAAAGAATCGGCGAACGAATGTTGTCACATTATGCAAAAATTAATGGAAGTTTATATTGAAAATATTAAATTCTACATACAATGTAACACAGCTAAATAATAAGTATATAGCTTTAAAAAATGATTGCCAATTACATCTTTTATTAGTTATAATTATAAAAATTGGTATAAAATATGAAAAATAATTATAGGGCATACAAAATATGAGAATATAAAAAAATCTTAAAAATTCTATGTATATGAAAATCATAAATTAAACAGCACGTTATATCCCAAATTCACATAACAATTTTACGTAACAAATGTGCCAAAAAAATATATGATCAATCATTTCTACAACACACATTCACAAAACCGCAAAAGATACACACAACAAACATGGGAAAATAAAATATAACAGTAAACCTCCCACAGACATATACAAGGGTTTTGTTTACATAAAAAAAATCGCATCGCATAAACCTTTTTCTAAAGAAAATTGCAAAAGGAAAAAAAAACGGAGAAGACAAAATAAAAAGAAAAATTAAACACAAGTTGCACACAAATGTAAACATAGGCTAATGCAGTGAATGGAAACAGACAGTGAAGAGAATAGTCGTGTATTGTACGTGTAGATACATTGGTGCTTCACCTGTACCAACCTGTACCCCGAGGTGAGTGCTGATTGACAGGCGAAGAGCACCGTGACGATTAAACTCCCTGAGAAGAAGCAAAAGAAAATAGTTTCTTTATTTGTCCATCAAGTACCGTATCGAAAGCGATCATGTCCAATGTGTTTCATAGTAATTCGTTGCGCACTACGACATTTTTTACACAATTTTCTGAACAAATATTCCTTTAAAAAATAATAAAAGACTATGACGAATGTGATTTTTGTACGAACATGAGAAAGAATTAGAAAATAGTAAATACGGGACACTGAGAAAAGGTAGTTCGATTATAAGTTATTAATGATATACTGTCAAACTGTTTATTTTATTTGTGAGTATATATGTATGTACAGTAGCAAATATATGTTAGTGTACATATTTATCTATATTACCTTACAGTATATAAACGCATTACGTAATATGCAAATATATACAGCGCAAGTTTGATTTGTATGAAATTAAACACAAACTGAGCTAATATGCCTCTGCCTCTGTTTAATAAATATGAGGAAATATGAAAACACTTACATTCTGTAATGTTTCTTTTTTCTCCGTTTGTATATTGAACTGTCAATCGACGATTGAAAAGTAAAAGTCGTAGAGTATATTTCCACATTTGATCAAGATTAATTATATTAGCATAGTAAACTGCCGTTTAATTGCATATCGGGTACTTGAAACCCATAATTACAGACACTGTTGATTTCTCAAACTCATTTGGTGTCTGTCAATCAGTCAGAACGACTGAAACGATTAAAATCATTAAATTATATCCCTTCACTTATTATTTAAGCGCCACTATATATTAACACGAAAATGTTTTGTACATTTGTAGCAATATCCTGCATACGGTGAACTTAACAGAACGGAAAGCAGAATGAACAAAAAGTAGTTAAGAATCAATTATAAAATTACAATGTTCGATATAAATATACACTTTGTTACGCTATAATGAAATAAATATATACATAACATCGTGTTCTAATGTCATAATTGGGTAGATACTAAAATAATTATCACCTATTACATGTCGTATACATATTTTTGTACTTACGCAACGCTTCATTTGCGTTCATTCTTTTCTACTCAAAATCAAATGAAATGCAATGTAATGTACATTGCAAAAATATACCCTATGTAACTTATAAATAACCTTGAACATAGTCGCATATGTTTACGTCTGACCGACGGACAAAAAAATAAAAAATATATAACAAAAATTCGACAAATTGATTTCAAACTAAACAAACTCAGATCTATTAAGATACAGAATGTACACAGTAATCGAACAGAGATCAGTGAAAGAGATGACTAAAAAAAGATAAAAGAGTTATTTAGCTTACGTTTATAAACGGCTGATCAAAGACAAGAGCACATGTGTTCAACCCTCCCTTATGTTCGTGTCGCACATGGTGCTACGTACAAATTATCGTGATCAAAAGCACCGTAGTTTACAGTGAGAGGGTGTTTTAAACTTTATTTAAAGCTCATTTCACATATGGTACCGTACATTGATTGAAAAAACATCGGAATATAATCGTAGGAACCCTTCTGCTTGTTCCTGTCACGAAACGAAAAAATTGATACGCTAGCGCCATCTAGTATAATACTCTTGAACTAATGTCTCATGCTGCCATCTAGCAGACAATAGCATTACCAAGCGAACAATTTAAACAGCTAATATTACAGTATCAAAATAAAAATAAATAGATATCCTGTTTTGATATTAACAATCAACAACTGAGTCATGAATGATACAAAAAATGTCATTTTTAGACCATATTTTGTAACGACCCATATATTTATTTACATAAGAAAATAAACAAGACGTTTTCTATGAATGTATATATTTAGATTTCTCTATAAAATTTTTCATTGAACCATAATTTCAAAATAAATAACAAAAATAAAATGACACATGCATTTTTTAATCAAATATACACATCTGCATTTAAACATGATACAAATATAAATGTTCAACGACTGGCTTTGATGAAATTAATCAGACCATTTGTGGAACTGTCATGGGAGCTAACAGGATTATTATCTTGTAATTCTGGCTCGATTGCTTTAGCCAATTGTTTTCCAAGTTCGACGCCCCATTGGTCGTATGAGTTGATATCCCAAATAACGCCTTGTGTGAATATTTTATGTTCATACATAGCTAAAAATAAATTAGATTAAAATACAAAGTAATACATTTATCGTAGTAAAATATTACCGATTAATGCTCCCAATGTAAATGGAGTAATTTTCTTGACAACAATGCTATTTGTTGGTCTATTCCCTTGGAAAACTTTATGCGGTAAGATATGCTGAATGTCACCTTCAGCCATTCCTGATTTTACTAATTCAGCTTTGGCTTCAGCCTCAGTTTTGCCTTTCATGAGGGCTTCCGTCTGGGCCAAGAAATTAGCCAGCAGGATCTTATGGTGCAAGTTATTAGCGATGGGATTATGGGTCTGGGCAGGAGCAATGAAATCACATGGAATCAATCTGGTTCCTTGGTGGATCAGTTGATAGAAAGCATGCTGACCATTTGTGCCTGGTTCACCCCAAACAATTGGACCAGTTGAATAGTTCACTTGCTGACCACTACGAGTAACATATTTTCCATTGCTTTCCATGTCACCTTGTTGGAAATATGCGGCAAATCTATGCAAATACTGGTCATACGGAAGCAATGCATGAGTTTCTGCACCATAGAAATTGTGGTACCAAATTCCTAACAATGCTAAGATTACTGGAGCCTAAAATACAATATTTTAATAAAAATTGAGTATTTTTAAAATTCTATAATAGACTAAATTTAATTACATTTTGTTCTAATGGAGCGGTCTGGAAATGATTATCCATATAGTGGGCTCCTTCCAAAAGTTTTTCGAAATTTACGTAGCCAATAGACAAGGAGATACTCAAACCAATAGCAGACCACAAGGAATATCTGCCCCCAACCCAATCCCAGAATCCAAACATGTTTTTGGAATCAATTCCAAATTCTGTTACTTTAGGGGCATTCGTAGAAAGAGCAACAAAATGTTTAGCAACGGCAGATTCCTGAAATATATTCAAATATCATACCATAATACATACCAGAGCATTATTTAATATAACTTACATCTTTAGCAATATTCAAGAACCACTGTTTTGCAGACGTGGCATTTGTAATAGTCTCTTGAGTAGTAAAAGTTTTAGAAGCAATGATAAACAGAACAGTTTCAGGGTTTAATTTCTTCAAAACTTCAGCAATATGTGTTCCATCAATGTTAGAAACAAAATGAAGATTAAGTCCTTTGTTGTATGGTTTTAAAGCCTCAGTAACCATCAATGGACCAAGATCTGAACCACCAATACCGATATTTACAACATCAGTTATTTTCTTGCCAGTATAACCCTTCCATTCGCCACTGAGAACTTGATTTGTGAATTCTTTCATGTGTGCCAGCACAGCATTCACATCGGGTGTCACATTTTTGCCATCTACAATGATTTCCTTATTGGAACGATTTCTCAATGCAATATGTAACACTGCGCGGTTTTCAGTGAAGTTAATTTTCTGCCCGCTAAACATTGCATTACGCGCTTCTTCAATCTTGCGGGCTTTTGCCAAATTAAGCAGTAAACTGAACACTTCATTATTAATACGATTTTTTGAATAATCCAGCAGAATATCTCCGTCACTCGAAGTTTTTAGGATCAAGCTGCGAAAATAAAAGCAAAATAATAATAATAGATATTTTTAAAGAATTCTGGCGCGCATTAAATATTTATCTACTTAAATTTCACAGAAATAAGAGATATGTATACTATTTACAAAATAATTTAATTAAAAAAATTAAATTTTTAAAGTAAATACGCCGATGTAAAGGTCAAATTCAATAATTTTCGAATTATTACATACCTGTATTTTTTAAATCTTTCTGCATCTTCAGAGAACAGTTTTTGTAAATTAATTTCATCTTTATGTTTAGTGAAATATTCTTGCAATTGTTGCCATACGGGCTCAGATGTCAAAGGTGCTCGTGCATCCATGGTTGCTAAAGGTGAACTGACAACTTTCAAAGTCACCTTGAATTTGACAGCGAATGTACGAACGAGAGGAGTGGCACAGGTAAAGAAAGCAGTTGGCTGAATGAACCGCAGCAAAAAGCGCATGCTTCAAATATCATTTCTCGCAATGTTTATAAATGAAATTCTAATCTTTTCGTTTATCAACACAGCAACTGTTGTCATATTGTAGTTTTGGTTAAGCTTGCTTTACACAGCCCAAGATTCTGAATTACAATAAATTCACAGTAGCTATTTGTTGTTCACTGTGCGTTAATAATCACTTTCTTTTATAAACAGAAATAATGTTTATATACAGTTGTATAAATAAATGACCTTAGTTACCCTATTTTTCAGTGATATGCACAACACATTATATTGTATTGCGACAAGTATAACGCACATATACTTATTATAAATAAGTAGAATTATAATCATGATATGATGAACTTCATTAGACATATATGTCAGGTAAAACAATTTATTATTCATAGAAATTAATACACAAATATTTAGCAAAATGTATTTGTTTGAAACCGTTTATTAATTAATTACATTATTATAAAATTATTAAATTAAACTTCATTAGTAGCATTTTCCTTATCTTCTTGGAATTTATAATGTAAATCCATGCAATCGTCTTCGGAAATATTCACCCAACCGGTAGATTTCATGTGGTAAACACGGACAATACCACCAGAGTACGCGTCTCTGTGAGTGGCATGGTAAATAGCACGACGTCCTAGATCTATAACCAAATATTTACTAAATATAATGACGTAAATACTAAATATCTACATAAAATATAAATAAATATGTATGGAGATTAACTGATCATAAGTGAAGTAATAACGATGTTATCTCCAAACACTACTAGTCAAAAATAACATATTACATATTAGTTAAATGGAAGAAATATGCTACATTTATATATAATAATGAATCCAAAATACTATATACCATAAGCTTCTTCATCTTTCAAATCCCAGTGATATCCAGAATCTAATACACCAAAAGCATATATAGATCCAGAACCAACACTGAAACATTGTCCAGCAGTTCTTGTGCCCTCGGAGTCCACATAGTACAATCCAGGTCCACGTTTGTCCCATCCAGCGATCATCATACCCATTGACAGACCCATACCCTTGTAATTATATACCATGTTGGCCATAAGTTTAGACGCAGCTGCTACGGAAATCCTCTCACGGTTTCTCAGTTCGTACATACGACACTGCTTGGCAAGTACTCTGTCCCAATACACACAATCGGCCGCACCACCAGCCAATGTTCCAAGCAAATAATTGTTAATCTCAACGATCTTCTTCATAGTCTGAGATCCAATGAACTGGCCACCGGTAGCACGAGAATCTACAGCCAAGATAACACCACCTTGATACTGGAAACCAAGTGTTGTAGTTCCGTGATCAAATTTAATTTTAATTTCTTTGCCGAATTCATCTTTTGTGAAACGTGCTAAGTTTTCTGCAGGCTACAAATAGGAATTATTAGAATAAATGATCGAAATGTATTATGTTATGAAATGTAATACTTACATTAGCAAAGGGAGGTAAAGCCAAATCCATGTTATTCATGAAGTTTTTACTGTAATTAACCACTTCAGTTTGGAAAGCGTCATCTTTTCCAAATGTATTAAATTCATCCAATCCACACAATTCTGCTAAAGCCATTTTTAAATTTAACTTGTACTTTTGTTATACGAAATGACAGTGACAATGCGAACTTTTCAAACACAACCTAGCTTTCTTGACGATCGGTAAAATTTTATAAACTTGTGCTGCTCTCTGCACAACGCAGCATAATTTCATGAACTAACTAATACCGCGATATTTGAATTGATTGTCGTATACAAGTAAGATAAGATGACAAATCATTTTTGCGTTACTGTTTCTCGCATTTGTAATAAAATAATCAAATAATATTTCAGTGAAAATAAAATTTCACAAATCTCATATATTCAAACTCTTTCATTCTTACTATTACCTGTACAAATGTACCATTGTAATGTTTTTATAATTCTTAAATCTCTACATCATTCGAAAATTATTCCGAAATATATATTTAAAAAAATAATAAAATGGGTCGCGTTTTATAAGGGAAAATAATTTTGACTATTAAAAATATATTACCGATTAGAACTGGCGAATCTATTTCATATATTTATTCTATATTTACTTCCACGATAGCCTTGCCGCCTTGTCAGTGCTCAGCTGAAATTTAGTCGATGAGCAGCACGTTATACATATAACGTAAGTTAAATATTAAATAACCCGTCTCAGTTAATATATTAAATGACAGTTCTAATATTATTGCGTATTATTTATAAATCTTATTATACAATTCATGTTAAATTATAACAATACTTGGAATTCAATGAGGATAATTAAAAATTATATATTAAGATAAAATATTCTGAGAAATCATTATTGTAATAATTTTTCCTCATTATTTTCATATATATATTGCACGATTGTAAAAAATAATGTGCATTTTCCAGATGGCAGTCCGAAAGAGTACCGGCAAATTTCAATTCGCAATCGACAGGGGTGGCACATTTACCGATGTGTACGCAAGATGTCCAAATGGAAAAATCAGGGTAATGAAACTGCTGTCCGAAGATCCAGCCAATTATAGTGATGCACCCAGAGAAGGAATCAGAAGAATTTTACAAGAGGTAAAAATACCATCTCATCGTACTTAAGTTTGTTTACAGTACAGATTAATATCTTGCTATTTATCTAGTGTTATCAAAATGACATAAAAAATGGGTACTGGCAACAACAGGTTTTATTTTGTAATAGAATTTGTCTTCAAAAACTTATTCATATGTTCTATATAACTGAAAGATTTAAAATTGTACATATATCGTACATTTTTGTTTGCGTTAAAACAAATATGTATAATGTCATATTCGTGCTGCTAATAAATAAGTAAATAATATCTACACAATATTTACTGTTGACATTTGTGTAGACATTATATAAAGTTTTACTGTTTTACGTAACATCGTGTAGTGTTCATTACTAAATGAATAAAATAATTTACATACAATAACAAATGTATAAAACATTATTTAGGAAACAGGAAAGGCTCTGACTGAAGATGGGAAAGTCGATACATCTCTCATAGAATGGATTCGGATGGGAACAACAGTAGCTACTAACGCCCTTTTGGAACGAAAGGGTGAAAGAATGGCACTTGTAATCAATAAAGGTTTCAAAGATGTATTATTCATAGGAAATCAAGCACGACCAAGCATTTTCAAATTGGTAAGCCGTTACAATTACTTTCCTTATGCTACAGAACTTTCTCCGCTATTAATCTGAACTATTTCCGCATCTATTTATGCAGATTGTGATATGCGTTACGCAAGTTATATAATCAAAAGTTAAGCAACCAGTTTAACATAAATGCTATGCGGGTTGCAAACATTCATATAATTTTTTTGTATATAGGATATTCGCACACCTGATGTTCTGTACGAAACTGTTGTTGAAGTTGACTGTAGAATAGTACCAGCATTACCCAACCAGTGCCATTTAGATCAAAGTACAAACAAATGGACCCTTTTGGACCAAACTATAACAGGAGAACCAATGTATGAAATAAAAACTGTTGATAAAGAACAAGTTCGAAAAGATTTGCAGAAACTGAAAGCTTCTGGAGTGGATAGCATCGCCGTAGTGTTAGCTCACAGTTATACAGCATCGGAGCAAGAGATACAAGTTGGCCAGATTGCACAGGAATTAGGTAGAAATACAAATTATATAATATAATTTGTGATAATGCTTTATAAATTTAATTTTAGGCTTCAAACATGTTTCCCTGTCCCATCAAGTTATGCCTATGGTACGACTCGTGCCACGGGGGTTCACAGCATGTGCTGATGCTTATTTAACGCCCCATATCCGACGCTATTTGGATAGTTTCAGTGGTGGATTCAAAGATGCATTGAAAGGATGCAATGTGTTGTTTATGCAAAGTGATGGAGGACTGACTACTATGGAAACATTTAATGGATCAAGAGCTGTCTTGTCTGGTCCGGCTGGTGGTGTTGTTGGGTAAATTTAAGAAAAAACTTAGCTAATCCAAGCAAAAATAATCATAACACATCATATTTTTAATGTTTATAGATATGCAGTAACCACTTATGGCAAAGAAACTGATTTACCAGTAATAGGATTTGATATGGGTGGTACATCGACTGATGTATCACGTTATGCAGGGCGCTATGAGCACGTTTATGAAAGTACAACTGCAGGAGTCACCATACAAGCCCCACAACTAGATGTGAACACTGTCGCAGCGGGCGGTGGATCCATGCTCTTCTTCAGGTATAAAAACTCGACATCACATAATGTGATTCATGTTATTTTATATGTCAAATACTTATATACAGATCAGGCTTATTCGTTGTCGGACCAGAATCTGCCGGTGCACATCCAGGCCCGGCTTGTTATCAAAAAGGAGGCCCACTTACAGTAACGGATGCAAATTTAGCTTTAGGTCGCTTGTTACCTGAATATTTTCCAAAAATATTTGGACCGAACGAAAATGCACCGCTCGATAGAGATGCCACAATGCATGGATTTAAGAAACTGGCTTCAGAAATTAATGTGTTTTTGAAAACTCAGAGTGGTAAAGATGCTATGAGCATTGAAGAAATTGCAATGGGATTTGTCAGGGTTGCAAATGAAGCTATGTGCAGACCAATCCGGGCATTAACACAAGCTAAAGGGTAAATATATTTACAATAACATGGAATATGTGTCAATAAAAGTTATTGTACCATTTTAGTTACGATACTTCCCGTCATGCATTAGCATGTTTCGGAGGCGCTGGAGGTCAGCACGCATGCGCAATTGCTCGAGCCCTTGGTATGAGTACTGTTTTTGTACACAGGTAAGTAGCCTATAACAAATCTCTCTAAATTAAGATTCTGATCATTTGAAATATTTATCAGATATGCTGGTATTCTGAGTGCGTACGGCATGGCTCTAGCAGATGTTGTAGAGGAAGCTCAAGAACCAAGTGCAACGCTTTATTTGAAAGAGAACTTATCACATTTCCAAGAACGTCTGTTAAAATTGCAGGAAAGATGTAAGGAAAAATTGTTGCAACAAGGATTCCAAGAAGAGAATATAGTTATGGAAGATTATTTACATATGCGGTAAACAGTTAGATAACTTTGTAAATGATGTAAGTGTTAATGAACTGTTATATGTAGATATGAAGGAACAGATTGTGCACTTATGGTTGGACCAGGAGGTGATTACATGGAAAAATTCTTGGAAAGATATCAATGTGAATTTGGATTCACCATATCTGGCAGACCAGTGATTGTAGATGATATTCGGGTTAGAGCTGCAGGTCGTAGTACTGCCGCTGTAGAAATGGAACTACCTCCCGTAGAAGCGTCAGCTGTAGCTGAGAAGGTAACGAATTATATACACTTATAGATCCGCTCTAAAGTAATTTTATTGTAATTTTTGTTTTAATGAATCTGCTTTTTTCCGTTTTTCTTTTTATTAAAATATTTTTATCCATGTTTAGAACGTAAACGTGTACTTTGAAGGTGGTTACCAATCAACTAAGGTATATTTGCTGGAGAAACTACATCCCACTCAGATCATACAAGGTCCGGCCATCATTATGGATAAACTGAGTACGATCCTTGTAGAACCAGGATGCAAAGCAGTGATCACAAAATACGGAGATATACGTATAACTATAGGAAGCGGTAATACAGTTCGTATTGGACCAAAATTGGATTCAATTCAACTCAGTATATTTGGACACAGGTAAAAGTAACTCATAGAAAATTCAATGAATAGTTTTTTTTAAATTACAATTCTTTTTGTTCCAGATTTATGTCAATTGCGGAACAAATGGGAAGAATTCTACAGCGTACTTCGATATCAACGAATATTAAAGAACGTTTAGATTTTTCTTGTGCACTTTTTGGACCTGACGGAGGATTAGTATCGAATGCTCCTCATATACCGGTACATCTGGGAGCCATGCAAGAAACGGTGCAATATCAAATTAACACTAGAAAAATATTCCACGAAGGTGATGTAATACTATCAAATCATCCATCCGCTGGAGGTTCGCATTTACCGGATTTGACAGTTATTACACCAGTGTTTTACAAGTTAGAATGGAATATATTGCACGTGAATGTATGGCCTTATTTATTAACACATCTGTTCATGTATCAGGGGTGTAAGTACACCAGTTTTCTTCGTGGCCAGTCGTGGACATCACGCAGATATTGGAGGAATAACACCTGGATCTATGCCTCCGCATTCAACGTCGCTCAGTCAAGAAGGAGCAACTTTCAAAAGTTTCCTCCTAGTCGAACAGGGCAAGTTTAGGGAAAAAGAACTAATTGAAGAACTTATGCGACCTGGCCAAATTGAGGGGTCGTCAGGAACCAGGAATTTAGCGGATAATCTTTCTGATTTGAGGGCACAGATTGCAGCAAATCAGAAAGGAATATTATTAGTGCGAGAACTGATCGAAGTATATGGACTAGATGTTGTACAGGTGAAAAATAAAGGTAATAAATTGAATTTACCACAAATAATCGTTGTTTCATGTGTTTGCAGGCATACATGGGTCATATACAAAGTAATGCTGAATTAGCAGTAAGAGATATGTTGCGTCAGGTAGCAAGTACAGCCCTGGAAAGGACTGGTAAAACTGTTTTAGAAGCTGAAGATAGAATGGATGATGGCTCCCCAATTCATCTTAAAGTAACACTGAATGGTACTGAAGGATCAGCAATATGTGATTTTACGTGAGTATAAAAATTAAATTGAAAATTTTATCCATTGTGACTAAATTTACAATATTTTATTTTTCCAGTGGCACTGGCCCAGAAGTATGGGGTAACTGTAACGCACCTCGGGCAATCACCCTTTCAGCGTTAATATATTGTTTGAGATGCATGGTAGGACACGATGTACCCTTAAATCAAGGTTGCTTGGCTCCAGTGAAGGTAATCGTCCCTAAAGGTTGTTTACTAGACCCGTCAGATGGTGCAGCGGTAGTCGGCGGTAACGTTTTAACATCTCAACGTGTCGTAGACGTTGTACTCAAAGCATTCCAAGTGTGCGCGGCCTCACAGGTATATAATGTGATAGAAAAAACCTCAAGAGTGAAATAATAAATGATGTTATGTATGTAGGGATGTATGAATAATATTACGTTCGGTTCTGAAACATGGGGAATGTATGAAACTGTTGCTGGAGGAAGTGGAGCTGGACCTACATGGCATGGTCGTGGAGGTGTTCACACACATATGACAAACACACGAATCACAGATATAGAAATATTAGAACGACGTTATCCGATTATAGTCAACAGGTAACATTAGATTACTGTTTGTTCATATGAAATATTTCAATCGAATGTTTAATTTATCCCGGTATAGTTTTTTGTAAGTTAGTTTGTAATATTTGTATTTATAACTAGGTTCAGTTTACGAGAAAACTCTGGAGGAAATGGCAAATATCGTGGAGGAGACGGAGTAATTCGCGAACTATTATTCAGAGCTCCATTAACGCTTAGTGTACTAACTGAACGTAGAGTAAACGAACCCTATGGAATGGAAGGGGGCGACCCAGGTAAAAGAGGATTCAACTTATTACTTAGAAATGACGGAAGAAGTATAAACTTAGGACCAAAAACAGCAGTGCCGATATATCCAGGGGTAAGTGAAATATTCTATATTCTATAAATAATTTATCAAATAGATAAATAGTAAAATTCACTTACTTTTGTTGTAAATCCATTTTCGGACACCTATTCAGGTAACTTCCAAATTATCATTGTTTCGTATCACTCACGCTAGTCTGATTTTTTAAAATTGTACCACTAACATAAACACACTGTTCACTACACAACTAAAGATAAACTAACAACAAATAACGTGTACGGTTCTGCAATTATACAACTTATGAAACGGATTTAATTCTATCAAAATTACGTAAATGTATTTAAAAATTCTTAATAATCCGAGCTTGTATTTGAAACTACGTGTTACGTGAAGTACATGTGAACTGATTTATTACTTTTTTAATAATTCTTAACAGAATTTAATAGGATTTTCCCGAACTTTACCCGCACGATACAAACCGGTACAAACGTAACTGACAACTTGTACAGCGCAACGTTTATACAAGCACAAACTAGTGGTTCTAAAATCTGTAGTTCTAAAATTTAAAATACCGCGAAGAGTTATAATGCATATAATACATTAACATTTATATTACATTAAAGGACATTTTCCGTCTACATACCCCTGGAGGTGGTGGTTATGGAAAACCAGGAAGTGGAGATGGTACTGAACAATGTAAGAAGCAACCAAATGTGTACACCGAACGCGGTAGTGTGCATGAATATCGTAGAGCACAGGAATCTGTATAAATTGACCATACATATCGTCAGCACTAATTTTTAATTATGCAACGACAATAACACTCAAAGTATTCAATTTTACCTGCACAATAATGAGGGGTGCCTTAAATCAAAATATATGTATACGAAATGTTATTAGACTAGGAACAAAAATCTAATTTCTGATATCTGTTGAATTTGAAAATGTTTTAATATTCGTTATTTGTTAAGAAATATATCAGATTTGTTTCATTTTTAATGCAATATTACCGAAAGCAATATGTGTTAAAACACAAACAATTGTTTTTCTTAGTTATTAGTAATTATAGAAATTATATGTATTGTTGTTCTAATATTTGTAATAAATGCAAGCATATATTCTAAATAAATATTTGTTTATTTAGCAATCTAATAACAGTGCATTCCACGAATTTTAAACTACGCCAATATTTAAATTTGCAATAATAATGCGACTCCAGCCAAAGTCCATTTTGCTGCTTTTTCCTTTGTGCGTAGGTTAAAAGTCCAAACAAACGTTGGACCTCTCATTCGAGTTTTATAAACAGGACATTCGTACATATTTCTTAAGTCCTGTTTATCTTGCGTGATTGCTTTAATATAAATAACAGGCATCAGGGGAAACAGTTCCTTCAGCTTGGAATCTGCTATCGTACCCAATTGCGTATCCCAGCGTGCCCCTTCCATATACATACCGTACACATAGGCTCCCTCTCTTGGAGCAGACCTACAATGTATCATATTATAAACTAGAGAAATAATATTCACATCTATGAATTATTACGTAAATTCTTCTCGCGATTTCTTGGTGACATCACAGTATAAGCACATTTTATCTAACGGCCATTCATTCTTTCGAGCAGTTTGCTGCATAATAGCAGTGAGGAATGATTGAGGATTGAAAAATCCAGCAAGCCAAACTGCTGATGGAAGCTATCAGAACAATAATATACATCAAATATATGATCATCGTTAAAGTATAGAAAATATTTACAGAAAAATCTGCAGCCCAATTTTCTAATTCTTTCAGTCGAGTCATAAAATCTGAAAACCACTGTCCAAGTGGTAACAAACTTGGATATGCTCGTTTCGTCCAGTTATCCGGAACATTATCCAGAAACAAAGATGCTTCTAAAGTTTCCATATCGCTGGTAATAGTTAATTCTCCCTACGGAATGTATTTTATTATATTTCAAACAAAAAATCAAACACTGAACTCTTTACTTTCAGGCCCAATTCTAATTCTTTAAGTGTTCGTCTCATTTCCCTAACTAATATATTCATACGTTCACATTCTTGGAATGCAACAATAATATACGGTGTACGTTCTTCTACTTTTGCCATAATTTCAACAATATTAAATTCTTCCGGTAGTTTGTCCATTATATCTTCCAGAATTTGCTTAACCTACACAAGCAAATGGATAATTATATAATTCAAAATTAAGTATAAGATTATTAAAAGAAACCTTGTCTTCTCTACTGATTGTAGCTGCACCCGAGGCACCTGTGTCTCTTGGTTGCATTTCAAAAATTGTTTTAAAAAGATTTTCAGAGGTAGTTGTTAAGAAACCTATCTCAGCATTAGGGTGTAACCCATATAAATGTGGTGATTCAGCAGGTAAGAAATCGTCAATGAATCGATGATATCTAAAACGGAACATTTTATACTTTATCATTTTCTAACGAACTAAAATACTTTTTATTACCCAACGTAATCCGTGTTTGGTGGCGCAGGAAAGCCAGTTGCAAGGAACAGATCTCCATCAACCAGTTCCGGTTGCATGTATTCCCCAAGAAAAGTACGACAGAGTCTTCTATCCCAGTCATCTGTAATATGTCCACCATACATAATCTCGCCAAACAAATATCGTAAATCTTCCCATGGAACCTACAAAAATTCTCATTTTACATAGAAATCCAAGAAGAATATTTTGTAAGTCGAATACCTTGGCATTGTTCTCTAAATAATTGTACAATACATTAACACTTATAGTCAAATCACCAACATTGAATGGATACACCCTGTTCCATCCTTGTGCGCCGAATTTTCTTCTCTCGGCAACTACGGCATGAAAATAGCAAAGAGAAAATAGTATAGCTTTGAACTCTGCTTCCTTGGTGCATTGTTCTAATGTTTCTTGATTAAAATTATCCAGTGCTTTGTGCAGATTTGCCAACATTCCAGTAGGTGGTTCATTGGTGATTTTAATGGAACTTTCCAGAATACCCTGTGGCAGTACACTGACATGCGGATCTGCACTTGGTTCTGCACTCATATATAAACGATAATTATCGTTGGATCCCTCATTGTATTGCTCCATCTTCTTTTCCAAAGTAGGCAACCATCTAATTATTGAAATGATTAGGAAACACTTTAGGATAAATAATACTGCACAAACATACCGAGCCACAAGATGTATATTCTGCAAGATAACCCAGTGTCCTTGTTGCGAGGCCAAGTCCATAGCATTCTCAGCAACTTCCTCCTGACCTTGACCTAGTGAAACGTTATGGAAATTTCTATTATCAGTTGTGAAGCCCAGTTTCTTTCCCATTTTCTCCACGTCTTTCAAAGGATCCACGCCAGGAGATAGAATGAAGAATGTAGGTACAGATGAGCTGGTTTCTTCATAAGATTTCGAAAATTCAACAGCACGGGCTTCAACAAATTTTGATCCAAGTTTTTCTTCAATAAACACTCTACAGAACATAACGTTATTTTTAATATTTACTACATTAAATGGCATTATTTTTACCTCACTGCGTATGTCATACGATCCGGTCGTAAAGCTCTCATCATACAAAGCCTTTGCAGTGCACTCTTGTTTTTCCATTCTTGTGGGAACTTCTCCCTCTCTGGACATTCAGATTCAGCAAACTTCAGCCAACGTTTAGACGATCCTTCAATATCTTTGTCTAAATTTCTAAATTCTTCCATTCTAGCTAAGGCTTTAATTCCACCCCAACTCTGATTGGTCAAAAATTCTACAGGCGATGAAACATTGGCCACAATTGGATATCGTAATAAGAAATCCAGTTCTTCAGGATTAACTTCATTTGCCGTCACAAGAATCTGTCAAATGCTTATTATTACTTATAATAATAGAAGAACAACTAGAAGCACAAACCTGCAGTGTCATTTGTGTCATAAAAATAAGTTTATCTCTTTCGAATAGACCTCTGCTCGTATACATAAAAACAGAGAAAGTAATACAGTCCAATAGATTTATAACTCGCTCAGCTAGTTTTGAGGCTGGCTCCGCTCTGGATAATGCATCTCGGAATACAATACTAAATGCTTTCAATGAAAATTGATATATTGCATTAATTTTATGCAGTTCATTCAAAATGAAATATAGCAGTGATGCTCTAGTGGCGCACTTTCTGTATTGTTCTCTTGCTTCATCAATTTGTACACCAGTTACTTTAGCTTCTTTAACTTTGATTTCAATTTCTGTTGCTGTCTTCTTTGTTATCTCTAAATTCTCAACTAAAGCAGTGTCACTTAAGATATCGCTACCAGCTGATGACAGTCGCATAAGTAAATCATCTTCAAGCATTTTTAGTGTAATCTTGAAATTATTCTGTTGTACAGTTAAATCAGCTTTCAGTTTTTCCAGATCAGGCCTTTCTGCTTTGACTACCTCTGCTAAAAGTTGCTCTTCCAAACTAATTAAATTATTAAATTAGATTCAGAATTAAAACAAGTGAATAAAATATATATCTTACCCATCTCGAGTTACAGTGAAATTAATCAATGTAGCCTGGGCTTGCATCTCCGGTTTATAATGTGGATTAGCAAGTTTAGTTTGAAGTATCAATTTAAACTTAGGATCAAAATCAACTTCTTTATCGCCAATTTTAATAACTCGTCCTTTCTTTATTAAAGCTCTGCCAAGCAATGGATCTAAGACAGCATCCACTGTTTCTCCAATATTCTCAATCAGTACTACATCACCATTAGAAATGCATCTTTCTATTGTGTCTAAATAATTCTTCATACCCAGTCTAAAATACAATAATATAAATAAACATATCTTACAATATTTCCCTTCAAAATAAGTTACCGCAAAACAGTCAACTGATCTGCGTATTTGTTCTTCACCCATTTAATTCCTTGTAACTGTGGATCAATCATTAGTGGCCATCTAGTTGAATTTATCATGATTGTAGCGTTTTCTGTTGACATTCGATCATTTGGTAAACCTTCATTATTCCACTGGGCTACCTGTGCATCGTCTGTTAGCAATGTAAGACAGTCTAATCCAGGAGCTAATGGAATAGCCGGATTTAATTTTTGGAAAAATGGTAACCAGTATTTGGTTTCTAAATCTATACGGTATGATCTCGTAAAGCATCCTACATATGATAAGAATGCTGTTGACAACAAGATATCGCCTGGCAAAGTGACTTTAGATTTCTCATAACTAAAATAAAAAAGCACTTTAAAAAATATTCAGTCAAAATATGTGTATATTCCTTCACTTTTTTATGAGTTCTCTCCAACGAACATTTTCAGAAGCAAGTCCATTAATTAGCCGATTGGCAAGATTTATAGTATTTGTAGTAGCATCAGCCTCTGCTTGACATTTCAACTTTGCCTGAGTTGCCTCTTCGAAATCTGCTTTTAGAACATTCAATGTCTTTTGCAATTCCTGTGATTAAAATATCACAATGTATGTATCATCATCGACAGTTATAAAATAGTTGTAGAAATTTAACAGAAGAAAATGGAAAACTTACGCCTAATTTTTCTTTAAGTTCAGCAAGTTTATTTCTCGCTTCAGCCAATTCCGCATTAGCTCTATTGAGAGCACGTCGCTTTGGTTCGACCACCACGTACACGTCAAAGAACCGCATAATATTAATAACCCAAGCACAAAGACCAGCTGCAGCTATAGATTTGCTCATGATCTTTTCCGGACTGAACTCAGGATCATTTATATATGGCTGTATAGCTTTTTGAACATCACTATGTATGTTTTCTTTGTCATAGTTTATCAAGTCATTTAAGAACTGATCCACTTTGCCCATCATAAGTTTGCATGCTTTCCAACTTCTGTCTTTGGGAACTTTACCTTTCTCCGAAAACAACACCAATACGGCAGCTGTCACATTCACCACAGCATCTGGTGGAGTACCGAATGATTTCAATTCAGTTAGATTGTTTTTATTAAGAGTATTCAACGCTTCTTGAGCTGCTATAAGTGCTGGTTCGGCTTTGCGTAGATCTTCTGCGCAAACTGCTGCTTGTTGAGAAACGTCTTCTTCAATAATGGTGACACGAGCTTCCTCTTCCGCCGCTGAGAAGAAATACAATGTTATTGAATATTTCAGATTCTTCATCAAGTTTTGTGTAATAAACTCGAATATACATCCTTCAGCTACATTAATTATTAATTTACCTATGGCTTGTTCTCTCGCTACTGCCTCATTCTCTACACTAAGCACTTGAATCAATGCATCTGCTGCATCGTTCTTTTGTTTGAGCACCACTTCTTGTGAAGCAAGTGTTACTTTTAACACATCCACCTACAATACATAGTTTATTTTATCTTATCCTAATTATATGTATAACTAATATAATATATACCTCCTCGGTTGTACTGGCTAACTTTTGTAAACCATTCGACAATCTAATAATTCTAGAATCAATATCAGCCGTTTTTTCACGAAGAAGTTTTGAATAGAGTGCAATTTGTTCCAAGAAAGATTTCGGTGTAGTATAGTTGTAACGTTTTTCATTTAGCAGATACATTTGCGATAAGTCATTGACACTTGTATGAACGTACGACATGAAAAGGGACACAGAATCTATCAAAGAAACAGGTAAAACTTCTAGTTCGGAGAGGAAACGTTTGGAAACTGAAATTAAAGCTTCTTGTGGCCATTCATGGAACCAGTTGATCGCTGTGCAATTGACCAAAGCGGGGAATTTTCGAGCTCGAACCCTAAGCGTTGAACCAACTGGAGAGAAGCATAATATTACCTTGAGAAGCCGACGAACTCTTTCAATGAAAAACTTCCAACAATTTTCACGGGAATCTAATAAACCAGCTCCTTTAACCTGTATAAAAAAAGTTATACAATAATTGCAGATATTTCTCGATATGTTAATTAATATTCTTACTTCAGGCCTAAGAGTACTAATAATATTTTCTATTTCATCATCAGCAAACAAATCTGGAATCTCTCCAGATGCTAACATATCGTTAATCAGCACAAGAAACATTTCCTCCGCAACTTGTGCATCTGTCATTAAAAACACTGATCCAGTACTTTTCAGTCCCGCTTTCAAATACAACGTAGCCAAGTTTGCTTTCAAATCATTTATTGTATATCCTTTGCGTAGTTGAATTTGGAAAACGTCCAAAGATGACATAAATGCCGCTAATCTAGAGAGAGACTGTTTTCCAGACCCTCCTACTCCGATCAATAGTGCATTTCCTCGTGGTGCTTCAAGAATTCGGTTTATTCTGCATATGTGGTACATAGCATCTTCGAACAGAACCAAATTCATAGCACCTACCAAATCATTGTAACTGGAAAGTGCTTCTTCCAGTAATTTTGTTAAAACGGGCCATTCTTTTATTGGTAAATATTTCGGGTCGCCAATTCCTTCAGCAAAATGACAAAATAATAGTGGCTTTTCCATAACGTATCCCTCATCCAATTCTTCAAATCCTTTTTTGACTATTTCAGTCAATATTCTATTATACATATCAATATCCCTTTTTTCCACTAATTTATCTCCATAGACTCTAGTTGCTTCATGCATCCACAGTCTGATTAGATCCATGGGATTTGGTAAACAATCACCACTAGCGAATAAAATTCCTTGGAAAATATTAGACAGATCTCGTAAATTAAAAACGTAGTGGAATTTAATAGCAGTGGGGAGAAAAGTCTGTGCTAAACGCTGATGGAGTACCAATGCTGCTTCTACTATTTGATCACAAAGTTTCTGAACGACAACTGGGACTTTATGAAGTGGATTTGCTAAATGTTGTGAAAGAATAGACGTATAGATGTGGGTCAAAGCTTGTTGTGCAGGAAAACTGCAAGCAAATACGCAGAAATGACGCTGCAACCGAGCGTCTATTGTGAAGGATCCTGCAGTAGGATTCATACAACTAACATATTGTACGTTATGTATATCTTTCAGTGTCAGTTTCGCCCGATCGTACCAATGACCATAGTCCATATGCTCCCTAATTAGCGTATGAGGTTGTACAGTACCATACAAATCAACTTCAGGCATATTCATATCGTCAACGAAATATATCATCATTTTATTTCCTGGTGGCCCAAAATTTCTTCCAGCCTTCTTTTCAAGTGGTTTTTCTAGAACTTTCTGCAACATTTCCGAAGTGGTATAGAAATTAAAAGGAACATTGGTGACTGCATATGTATCGGGTAAACTTGCTAATTTGTCAGCAACTGTCACACTTTTTCCACTTCCCGCACTTCCAACTAACATAATTGGATGTTTGTCTGCTATTAACAAATCCATGAAGAATCTTAATCTAGTAGTTTCCATTGTATACACCAGAGTAGCTTGCAATGGAATATCCATATCCAACTCAAACTTTTTGATCAAATCTGTCCAGGGTAGGAATTTTTTAGTTTCTTGATCTATATAGTAATTGAACACATTTCCACCAGTTGGAAATTTAACAGTTTTGAATTCATTCACCCACCATTTACTAAATTCATTACGCCAATCAACTAATTGATCTTGAAAGAGAGCAGATCCGAAAGACCATACACAAGCGAAAACAAAATATATTTCGTACCATTCTTTCGGGCATTCAGCAGGAACATTAACGGGTGTCAAGAAACTATCTAGTAAATAACACAACATAGACAAATGCGAAGTTTCTGGTAGAGGTGTAATAGTTTTGAATTTTAAGCGAAGTGCTTCTAAACACTGTGGAACATATTTATCAAATAATATTATTAGATTGGCTCTTTCCGATTGTTGTGTTCTTGTATCTATCCAGGAAGCAACGTAAGGATTCCATCCTAAGTCAGCAGGATTGATATACAATATTCCTGCACGGGATACTGTAGCAGGAGTGGCAGTTCGTAAGTTTGATATTTCAAAGAGAAGGCGCATATGTTTAGTTAAAGCTATACGTTCGTTACTGGCCAAAGTTAACACTTTATTATCGTCCATTACAGTATTTAAGGATTCTATCCACATAGGATCTATGTCACCTATAAACAAACAATTTTATAATATAGATAAGTGTGTAAGAAAATTATGCAATGTTTACCATCAAGTACTATCCATTTCGGTCCATCACCACCCATATTTGCTTGATCGCGCATAATTACTGAAAACAAACCATCTTTCCATTCTCGGGTAGCTGGATTTATAATTCCAAAAAGTTCATCGTTAGTAACAGCTTTCGGATCAAGATCATTATAATGAGGTTTCCGTTTTTGATTCTGGTAAGTTTTGAACAATGATTTCCATACCATAGTTTTACCGGTACCAGCATTACCGACTATAAATACTGAATGGCGTACAGCAAACAATTCTTCCAGTTGTACTATCTAAAATTTATAAATACAAACGTAATTTTTTAACGATAATTAAATTAATTTAACAACAAACTTTGAGAACAAAATTATCCTCGGCTTGTAACTTCAGATCAACTACAGATTTCTTCACAATTTTCTCAAATTCCAAATCTCTCTTCCTAGGTACATCAAGTGCTGGGAATAAATCACCAATAAGGCCCATGAATACGGGAACATCATCAGTGACGATTTTGGGGATATTGAAATCTCTCAAGGCTCTCATCAATACTTGATCTTCTGGACGTAGTCTATCACTACGCTAAAGTACAAATAATCAATGTTATCCAATAAAATTAGTTTTTCTTACATACAACATACCTTTAATGATCCAGCAACTACAAGTACAGATTTTATTGCTCTTAATCCCCAATCATAATGATCTTGTTTTGATAATAACTCTTTACACAACGTATATAATGTAATAAACTTTCGTGCAAGTAATCTGGCTTCCTGGAAACCCTCGGCTACAAGCATAATTTCACAAATCAATTCAAAATCTGGCACAACCATAGCACATGGCCTGAACAGTGCTTTTAAATTTTCTGGCAGCTCTGTTCTACCCGCGTAACCAGGATTCATTGTAATGAAAAGACCAACTGTGGGAATCAGAGATATTTCTTCACCTAAGAAATTAAATCGTGTTTTTTTGCTCTTAATGGCATCTTGAATTGATTTCACCTATAATAAATATATTCAATAGAGATTACCAAGATTAACTTTTCTGATTTATTTTTAAAAAATAGTAAATTACCTGCACAGCAACTACGGACAATACTTCAACTGAAATTCTATTAAATTCGTCAAAACATCCCCAGGCTCCCGTCTGAGACAATCCTTTGTAAATATTTCCACAAGACCTATAATCCATTTGTTCCGAACAGTTGAATACGTAAACCATAATACCTAGAGCTCTGCCCAAATCTTTTGTTGTCTCAGTTTTGCCAGTACCAGCAGGTCCTGCTGGAGCACCGCCCATGATTAAATGTAGCGACTGTGTCAAAGTAATGTAACATCTGTCGGTAAGTGGAGTAATAACTAATCGAGGAGTGTTTCCCAAATATTCATACTGGTACAAGAATTGGGCATCACAAATATTAGCGAAACAATTTTTCACTTTTTCATCCCAGCGATGTCGCAACTGACTCTGCCATTGAAACGCAGTTGAGGATTCGACTTTAGCGGCTATCATCTTTGCTACCACGTCTCTTGAATGCACATCTATTGTACAAATTGTCATGATCTTTTGCCGATCACCGGGAGTCAAATCTCCAAGAAGTAGAACAATTAAAGCGTTCAGTTGTTGAATTTGTTTCTTTTGGTAATCTTTAAGTGCATTTTCATAACCTTCTTCGAGACGAGAGAAAGCAATATTCACTTCTGTAGTCCACCAAATTTGAGTACCACAAAGTGCTACTTGAGCTGGCCAATCATATAACCATTGTTCACGCGGTTTTTCGTCATATGCTAATACTGCTTCCATAAATAATTGATGTAAAGTTTTCCTCATTACTTCAGTTACACGATTTAACCATATTTCAACTTTACCACTGCAGTCACAAATATTAATAAACTGTACATACTCATCATGTTCTTTTGAAACCATTCCCTTAGCATTTTTGGTATTTTTTCCACCATCCTGAGTGAATCGTAATTTTGCGATTGAATCAAACAATTTCGTTAAATGCCTCTGAACCAGTTCAGGTTGGTTTCCAATAGATAAAATATCTAACAAGTCCGCCGATGATATAAAATAGAATCGAGGGAAAGCTAGACGTTTTGTTTCTAAATAATCATTTAATGCTTTTTCGCATAAGATTAAATCACTAAGAAGACCATCAAGTTTATCGTAAAGACCAGGTTTACTCGTAGCTTTAACAACAGTTAGATTTACGTTCATTTGTTTCAGAATTTCCTGTCACAAAAAATATATTTATTTCACTAATTCTAAGATATTTTTTAGTATGTTTCCTTACCTTAAAATCCCTATCAACCCGTTCAAATCTCTTAGAATCTTCCGGTAGCTGACTTCTTATATCTTCAGATCCAATGAATATAGATTCCAAATACATCCATTTGCGTTGAACTTCAAAATAAGCTCCAATAACTTGATCTGCCACAGATAAAGTATGCTGCCATTCTGATACTTCATCCAGAAAGTAATCTATGAATTTTGAAGTCATTAGGTTCTGCAATTGCACTTGATTGTCTTCTAAAGTTTCTATCAGTTCTTCACTAGCACGGAGAAGTTTCAATTTGGTGCGTTCATGAAGATCAGTTTCAAATTCCATAGCCGACCAAACAGAATTCAATTCCTTCAGTATTTTCTCCATGGACATTTCCTTAACGGACTTGTCAACAATGTTCTTGACTTCCTCTTCATATTCATGCAAGTTCAGTGCTAACAGGTCACTAAGTGTTGTCTTATCGTCCATCACAAACTTAACCTAGGTAAAGAAAAATGAATTAAATCACTGCATATTCTAACTGTACAAGGCTGATTCACCAAGAACGCTACAACTACTATCTAAATGTAAACTACTGCGTTTTACAACTCACAGTATAGTTTGGTGGCAGGCGCTCCGCAACCTGCTCGCAGCATGTTTTAAAATCATTTATTATATAAAGTGTAATGTGTTGATGTTTGTTTGTGTATATGCGGGCACCTTGGTGGTTTGCATGAGTTGTTTCCAGTGACGATCTCGGATTGCAGGGTTCTGAAGCTCTGTCACTGCTCTCAAAGATGTCAACATATTCTTAACCACAGCCTCTAGCTGGATGAATGTATCCCAACCTCGTAGTTCCTTGTCGAAACTGCGAATTTCCTTAGCAAATTTCTTACATTCCATTTCCATATTTTCTACGTCGATTTTTTTCCATGGTGTTGTTTTCCATTCATCAATACAAGACATTACGATAAAGACGTAGTCCCACAATTGCTACAAAAACATATACAAAATACTATAAATAAATCTATACGTATTAGTGCTGATTTCTTGAAACAAACCTTCAGTTGCCTAACTTCCTTCCTACATTGCTTAATGCCCTTAAATTCCGGTAGATTCACTTCAAATAATCCAGCCGATTCTTCAAGTTTTTTCATTTCTTTCTCGTATAATTTAATTTCTAAATTCGTCTTATCCAGCCAGGTATATACATCTTCGCATTCAAATTTGAAAAGAGGTAATTTTTTGAAAGATTCTTTATACAAACTTTGACGTATATCATATAATGTAATACGCTTCCGTAGTAGATTAACTTGATTAGCTTGCAGTGGAGCAACCAATTGTTTAGTTGTAACCGCCAATTTCTTCGTATGTGTCCATTTATCAGGCAATTCAGCCAACTACAATGAAAATATTGAGTTAATATGCTGGCCATAATAAAATTTTACATATTTTCAATACCTGTACGTGAGTTTCTTCCGGGAATTCAACAGAGTATTGTTTAAGAAGCTCGATTATATCTTTCAAAGGTTCAAACATAACATCTGTAGCAACTTGCCGTTCTTTCACTTTGTAAAGATATTCCATGACTTTCAATAATCCATCATAATCATCCTCTTTCAGTTCTGTTTGCAATACAGCATTTGCTTCAATTGTGAAATTTTCCAGTTCTTGTAGGCTGGTCATAACATGTTTTACTAAATGCAGTTTAAAGAGATTGCCCCATTTACAAACGGTGTTTAAAATTGCTTGTCGAAGTGGACGAACATCAATGCGTAACCATCCATCAGCAATCCATACGGTTTCTATTGCTTGAATCTGTAAAATATATCATATTATTCAACTCAAAGGAATTTTTAAATTAATTTCAACAATCAAACAGTTTACCGTTTGATATAAATCTTCATATAAGTCAATTTGTTCTTTGAACTGAGCAATGGTTGGAGGAGATTCTTTGATACTACCTGCATCATATGCTAACATATCTAGTTCTTCTTCAGTCAACAGCCTTCCATATGCTAGGAACTGCTTCAGAAAACTAGCACGATTATCCAACCACAAATAAGCATATTTCTCAAAGTCTTTGCTATATTTAATAGCTTTTTCTGTTCCTTCTTGTACTCTACTCAACGTTTCTTTTATCATGTCACAAATATCAACATTACTCTCGATGATATTTCGATAATGCAATGTATCTTTGTTCACTGCAATCCTAGGAATCATTTCACCCATGGCAACAATATCTTCAATTAATGATTTCATTAATGAGTAGAAACAATTTTCATCATCATTATCTAGCGACGGTACAAATCGTATGTAGGGATCGTATAGTTCTAAAGCAATTTCAAACAGCGGTGCCTTACGCCCCACTTCCATTTCAGATAGAAATATTCCAATACTATACATTGCAGCTTTTAAGAATATGTTTGCAACCAAACCGTCAACATATTCCAGGTAACCTTCCCATCTAGCTCTTTGTTCTGCTTCCTTTAATTCAGCCAAACGAGCTTCCCTTTCTAATTCTTCCGCTGCTTCAGCATCAAGTGGTTCTTTAATTTTTTTCCCTCCTTTCTTACCTTTCTTACCCTTTCCACCTTTAGCTTTAGGTGAACCTTTCCCCCCTGGAGAGTCACTCTTTTCTCTTTTGGCTTTTGGAGATCCTTTACCTTTTTTCGTTTTTGGCGAACCATCCGGACTAGAATCTGGTGAATTATCTTTTTCAGCCTTTCTCTTCCTAGCTCCTTTCCTAGATGCAACTGGTGTAGGTTTTGGCACATCTTCTCCATCTTCTTCATTCTCATCCGTTTCAAGACTAGGCATTTTCAAATTATAGAAAAGTCTATAATTCTCATCTAGCATGACAGCTATATCGTCCGCAGATTTTTTTATATTATTGTAACGTTTCTGTCTTCGATCTGTCCGGTCGTCGAGATTAAGTAGTTGATCTTTTTTACCTTCTCGGCGTTCATACAAAGGAATTATTGCCCATTTATCCATTGTGTTTAATACTGTCTTCAAATTAACTTGAGCTAGATACACTCTGTCATACAGATCTTTCACTTTAAGATGAATATTGTTTATGGTCTCCCACATATCTGAGTTCCACGTTAAACTGTCTACTACTTCATCTATTATTCCATCTATAACTTCCATTTGATCAAGTATTATTTTTAATTCGATAGGTTCTGTTTTCGTTCTAAGCCAGTTGTACCATTCAATGGTTCTGTTCAGATTAGATATATTCGTAGTTAGCTCTTCCATACGACCGAACAACGTTAAAGCTTCTTCAGGTATATTTTCAATATCCAAAGTGTTCATATACTTAACTTCACGCAAAATTGCTACAAGTTGTTTGTCAAAGTTCAGAGAAAGAATCATTTTTTCATCACGAACAAGTAGCGGTTTGTCAAGATTCAATCTACATTGTTCAGGAACTTGTAAAGCCCACTCGTTAAACACTCTAGTTTGTTCGTCATTTAATAATTGAATCATTTGTGCATAGTTTTCTTGCATTCGCTTCCCGTCGGCTGTATCTACAACTGGATTCTCAAGATCCATCAGCTCATCCATGGATATTTTAATCCTATTGCGAAGTTTGTGGATCCAAAATAATTTAGCAGCAACAGGAGGAAAGTGAATATCTTTTTGAAAGTCTCCAAGTAGTCCTTTGTCAAATATCAGTTTCACAGTATCTAGTTCTTCTTGCATCATTGTTATTATTCGCGGATACAGGGGTAACATTTGTTCTTTTATTACTGGTCTGTCCAAAAGTGGACCCCAGATATTGATCATCTACAAACATTATATTCCTCTATTTACATCATGTAAATTAAATATTAAATAATACATATTGACGTATTCTAATACCTTAACAATACTAGTAATATCGTTGGCTTCTTCAAAAGCTTGAACAGCAATGGCAGCTAATCTTATATCAAGTTCTGTACATTTTTCTTGGAAAATGTTATAATCTGCAATGAATTCCTCATTTTCTGGTTCCAAAGGATCATAAGTAATGTTGCTGAATGTAGCAAAGATAGTTTGAAAATCCTATACCGAACCGCAAGGAATTAAAAGTGGAACACGAAATTAGTTATTAGTTTAAATACCTGTAATATGAGATCAATTTTATTTGTGAGGTCTCGACCTTTTAATCCAGCAACGACGACTTTTTCTACTTTAAAAATTTCTAACGCGTTGGAAAATAAGCCATGTATTAGTTTTAGCCGATCTAAGAATAAAATAATTCTTTGAAAAATCATGCGCCGATGAAACAACCAAAGAACTGGTTCTTCATTGTCTTTGAAAAACTGAGGTAGTTTTTCTCTGTGTTCTTCAAAGCATTCGCTAAAAATATTAAATCAAAAGTATAACTAAAGATAAAGATGAATAAAACTTATAGACTCACATATAAAATTCCAAAATATGTATACTTTTTTCTACTTTTACAATAGATTCGTCTGTATCACCTTGAAACAATGAACCAGGATCTAATTGTTTTGTAGCAGCTTCTATCATCATATTTGACATTTCTTGAAGTAGCGTAATAATTTTAGTGCTACTACAATAATAGCGCGAGTTTACCCACACAAGGCATAAGCAATGTAACATTGGCCGAACATGAGGTTCAGTATCTAAAAATTCCATATCTTCGAAAATACCAAAATACTTTTCCATGGGTTTCAAATACAAAGTTATGTCACGCGCTTCAGTTACAGCACCGACAACATTTCGAAACAGTGTTTTCATACACGGAAGATACGTACTTTTTGTTAATTCTAGAAACATATTTGATTCATATAATGATAAAAACTGACACATTTTACATTTTTACCTAAATAAGAAGCCATTTTCTTAACTCTGGGATCTCTCATCTGATCATATATACTCTCTAAATTTTTTAGTCTGTCTTTCCAAAACTCTACCTCTTTCGCGGGAGTCGGATGAGCTCCTTCGGCAAATGCAATCCGAGAATTCTCTTTTAAAATCTCGTTGATTTGCGTTGCCCATTTGATAATAATTCCTTCAATAGCTGCTTTTAAATATAAATCTACCGCTTCCCCGCCACTTTCTCTACATGTCAACTCTACTTCGTAAATGTTATGAATGCCCGGAGGCATTGGGAGTAAGGTTTGGTGCATCAAAGCGCCTTTTATTTGGTTCACGGTGTTGCGAAATGTGTGAATATGTCGAGTAACATCTTCTGATACTACACTAGGCCAACCACTATTATTGCTTGCGTTTGATAGAAGCGGTACAAATACCTACGATTTACAAACATATAATAAAATATTACATGTATACTTTTACTTCATTCGTAGTTCACGACTTGTAAATATAAAACGACTAATAATGATAATTAGATTTTTAAAATTAATTATTCATTAATATTCACCTCTTCTATAAGTGTAGCTAGTTCATCTACGGGTTTTGTGGACATATCTCCATAAATAAGAACTTTCCTTAAATTATCTGCTGTTAATGCTACATTTGATTTTTTAATGAAATAGGAACTTTTATTTTTTAACACGTTTGGAAAAGATGTTAGTGGTGTTAACAAGCCCGATGCAGAAACTGTTAGAATCATGAAAATTTTATCGGGTTTATCTACAAAATCCATTACGATTACCTGAAACAAATATATGCCAAAAATAATTCCCTGTTATTGATTAACAAATATTCTCTATTCACCCTGTATTCGTCTGTGGCCATCATTTTGTTCCATTTATCTTGTTTAAGTTTTATAGACTTTACTAAATAATTCAAGAAAAATTCTAATCTTGGATCCTCATCATCCTGTCCTTTCTTCCCTCCTCCTCCTCCTCCTCCTTCATCGCCCATTCTAGATTAAATATATTAAAAGTATCTACAAACTGTGATAAGTACGTCACTCAAAATCTTTTGTACTCTTGTTTTTCATGTAAACAAGCTGTTTATTACCTTGCCTACCGTGTCAATGACCAATCAATAAAACACTTCGCTGTATAAAAGCCGTAATTCGCTTCACACTTCCCCGCACGCAAACTTTCCACGCAAAACTTCAATAAAGTTTTGAATGAAGTTCTACATTCTAATTATCCAGTTTTGTATACATGCAATATTAAACAAAACACATATTTCATTTTCTAGATGAAATAAACTTTTTATTTACTCCACTGTAAATTGCATTATTTAAAAAATAAAATTAAAATATACTGTCATAAAGCAGTTTAATATAGTAGTCTTCATTACAGCGAAATTAATAATGAATGGTGTATTTTTATAAAAGTTTAATTATACCTACTTTATGACTTACCTGTCCGATAAGATGTGATGCTTGACATTTAATATTCAATAAACTATTAATCAACGCACATTTACAACTTGACAGTATTAATCTAGGGTACTACATTATTAATATTAACCAACAGGTGTTTGAGAATTTCGATATAAAATAGCCAAATTGCACATTCATGTTCAGTACGTTTAATGCGTTCTAACACAAAAATGGGTAAGATTTTGTAGAATATACATATATTGGCTATTTTATCATTATATATTTTTGTTGTTTCGCAGCTCACTACAAAATTATTTTCTACCTAGCGTTTCTTACTACTGTAGTTTTAGCGAATCCACAACGTCCTTTATTCGATCCGGTCGACTTGTGTATAATGGCTTGTGGTGATTGTTACAAGGTAATGCATACACAAATGATACTTAGTCGATTTAGAAAAACATTGTCCTTATATTTACTTACGAAAGCTTATGTCGATAAATATTAGTTCATTATTTCTTTTTTATACAATACAATAATTTTTAAGTTAGTTGATAATTAAAAGTGATAATAAAATTTACTTGTTAAATAATCTTTGTAGTTATAATTTACGTTATAATTAATTTTGAATTAATTCATATAATTTACAGGGCACTATTGCCGTGGAATGTGCCAATGATTGCATCATGACTGAGGGAAGAATTGGCGTGAAATGGTCCTCTGGATGTCCACGTTTTAATTTGCCACTTTTTGGAATGGGCTTTGATAAATGAGAAATTAAAATATATGTTCGTTACTTTTTGTTGTTTTAAAAACAATACAAAAATTATAAATGTATAATGAGCAACTTGAAAAATAAATATATTACAATGCTTTCGACTTCGCTTTAGGTTTCTTTAACTTTTTCAAACCATCTAAATTGCCTTTCAACAAACTGCTGTATGCAACTTGAAATTTGTTAATGTCTTTTTGATGTACAACTGTTGACAATTTTTTACTGCGAGAAATGGCTCGAACAAGACACATATGCTCTTGTGGAACTGGTAGAGGTGGTTTACCCTCCCGGGGTTCTGGTTTCGTATGACCATCCCCTAAAATATTTTGATGAACAAATTTCATAAAAACATACATTTATTTCAAAATAACATACTTACATCGTTTTAATGTAATGGTGACACTTGATGATTGTCGAGATTTTTGAAAAAGTTTAGTCAACTCCGATAGAAACTAAAAAAAAATACAAAAACCAAGTTATTTTAATATTTTCATAAAAGCAGTTATTAAATATTACCGCATCGTTTTCTAATAAAACCATATTTTCTGTTTTGTAGCTGATGTTTCAATTTATAACCTCAATTATGACAAGTGTCAAGATTGGAAACTGAAGTTTCTCTTCTTATTTCTCTGTATACAAAAACACGTCACATATATTTTTTTGAAATATGGGAATTAAAATTTACGGTTAAATATTACTACGTATTAAAATTGTTGTTGCGAAAGTAGTATTATTGTGGAGTTAAATTAAAAAATACGAATTTCATCTTAAGAATTTGTTTATTAAAATTATTGCTGTAACATAAAATAACCTTATCAATACGAAACTTCCAACGCTAAAATGATTGGGCATAAAATTACTTACAAATACTAGTTATATATCATACTATACAGAAACAAACTGAACTGAACATATTCCTGTACAATATGATACAATATATACAAGAGAACATGTTAATAATTAAAAGTATTATAATATTATTAAATATATTAACACAAATCATTTATTTTTTGGCCGTTTTAGATTTTTTCGAGGGTAATCCGTTATCTGCCTTTTTTTGTTTACGTTTTTCCGCAGATGCCCTTTTCGAAAATGTCCCTAAATCAAAATCGCTGTCACTGGACTCGTCCAAATTATAATCTTCATCATCTAAATCAGAATCAATCGGTGCTTTTTTCTGTGGTCTAGTTGGTTTTTTCTCTTTAATATCATCGTCGTCCGAATCTGAGTCTATTACTGTAGTTTTTTTAGTCACTCTCTTCGGTTTATCAATTTCTGAATCCATACTCTTTTCAAATATATCTTCGTCACTTTTCATTATTTCATCTTCACTGTCCTGAATTTGGACTGTTTTTTTTGATGCAGGTTTTTTGGTTTGTTTCGTCTTAGGTTCACTTTTCTTAATATTTTCGTCTTGATCTTCACTGTCAAGATTTTTTTCTGCTGTAATTTTGGTTGTTTGTTTCTTTTCTGGTTCAGTTTTTGCAAAATCGTCATCTTCACTGTCACTGATAATATATGTTGCCTTTTGAGCGGCCGCTCTACGTGATTCTTTGTTCCGTGGTTGAATTTTATCATCAAAACTGTCGTTATCAGAATCGATGACAAAATTTTCTTTGTTCGTTTTTTCCTTTGTATTTGCTTTTTCTTTAGCTGTTGTTTTCTTAAAGTCTAATTTTGTTTGTACAAGTCCATCGTCTTTTTTGCGTTTGCCAACTTTAGACTTTTTATCGGCTGCTTCTAATGAATTGTTCAGTCTTTCTTTTAAGGTTTTCTTATTATTTTCTATTATTAGATCAAATTCATCTTTAACTTCCTTTTCCTTACAATAAAAATAAATGTTTAGTAAATGAAATATGTACTCAATCATATTTGTATACGACAGTTTGTGTGTACTTACAGGAGAAGACACTGTATTTGTTTCTCCTTTCTTCTTTTTCTTCTCTTTTGCAACTTGTGCTTTTGCGGCTTTTATCACGTGCATACTTATTCTTGGAGCAACTCGCCGGCCAACTGGCGAAGGCATTGCCTCTTTCACAGCGATAGTTTTCTTTCCGAGCTGTAAATATGATTAATAACATGATACCATATGATAGCGGAAAATATCTAGCAATACTTACAGTTTTCTTCGTTTTAACTGCGTTCTTTTTATTAGATTCTTCCTCTTCTTTACGTTCTTTCTCTTCAACTGTATCCAGTTTATCAGAAAATGCATCTAAATCCTCTCGCCAGAGATCTGACGGTTTCTTTTCTTTTAATATTTCCAATTCCGCTAGTTTGTCATCTCTTTGTTTCAATAACTGATTTTTCTTTTCCAAAGTAAGCATCCACATGGACATTCCCAATAAATAATCATAATTCTTCACATCGGAGGAATTTTTGAACGCTTTTTCTATTTATATGAAATAAATAAATATTAGTAAATAAATTATGTATTATACATTTTCTTAATCTATCATATACCTGGATCTTCTTTGCCTTTTTTGGTGCTTATAGTCTCCGCAATTTCTTCTATTTCATTCTCTTCTGCTTGTTCATTTGAGGGTTCTTCTTCCTGAAGATCCTCGTTCATTTCTTTGGCTAGTCGTTCTTTCCACATCTTTACTGGATCCGCAGGATATCCACGCTTAATTAATTCGTCCACCATGATTTTGCGTTTCTTATTTTCTATGACCAAGGCGCCACTACATTTCTCTACGATGAATTTAGCTTGATAAGTAAGCCGTTGTGACTCTGCTTCCAAAGTATTTTGTAGATATTCTTTACGCTTAGCGTACAAACGCAAACGGATAGCGTAATATTCTCGGAAAATAGTTTCAACATCTTCATACCTAAATTAAATATAATTCATTACATGAATGTACAGAGTGTTCTTGGGGTATTCACTAACAATCTGACTAACTTACTTTTTAATACCACCGTACTCGTCAAACAGTACCATACACGATGTAGGCAGAGAACTTTGTAACTTAAAAGTGTTATGTAATCCTTCTCTTTCCATATTGTCCAACTGGCCGGGCAACGTTGTAACGACAAATTTAACAGTTGTATCAGTACTGTACTCTTTATAATCGGCAATAACGGCTTTAACCTTCTCTGAACCTACATAGAAATGAAATAACTAATTAGATCAAAACACAAAATGATAATACTGCACACCTCACCATGAAGCATAACTTCCAGAACATTCTCTTTGTAAGCTTGTGTCCAAGTACCAATCGGTAATTCAGTGATTTCAAGTTGATCTTCACCAGTTATTGCAATTTCACCGCTAACAATATATTTCTGGTGTCCACAACTTTCAATCGTACCCTTGAAGTTTTTGTACCAAGGTTTCATAGGTTTAGGTTCATGACCGTCCAGCATTAATCGAATATTTTCCACAATTTCTCTTGGATTGAAATTGGGAATTTTAGTTCGCCAGCCTGTTCCTATACCGTCAGCACCATTTACTAATGCCATCGGTATTATAGGAATGTACCAGACTGGTTCGATGCGTTGGTTATCATCTGTTTCATGGTGTAAAAGTGCATCGTCGTGTGGATGAAAGACTAAACGTGTTAGTGGTGACATTTTTGTGAAAATGTATCTGTGAAAAATAACCAGTGAATTAGACTTTGATATATGTTACAATAATTAAGAGGATGCTTACCTGGCACTAGCTGAATCTTTACCACCATTTAATCTAGTACCAAACTGGCCTCTAGGTTCCAATAAGTTAATGTTATTACTGCCAACATAGTTCTGTGCCAGATTCACAATAGTCATACATAGTGACATTTCACCGTGATGATACGCGGACATTTCTGCCACAGAACCAGCAAGTTGTGCCACTTTAACTTCCCGTTTATCGTTTCGTTTGATGCATGTAAATAAAACTTTTCTCTGGCCTGGCTTTAATCCATCGACCAGACTGGGAATAGACCTGACATTGTCACCATTCGAGAAGTACACTAATTCCTTATTTACATACTCAGAATAAGTTACGACACGAGTTTCTTTTGCGTATAAATAAATTTCCGGAAGACCCATTTCTTTACGACGTTTCAAATCTTCATTGTGACGTTGGAGCCAATCTTTTCGACTATCCACTTCTTTCTTGCTGAAGGCGAGTAATATATTCTGGTCATCTTCTTGTCCGGAATACTTCAGTGCGATTCTATGTCGGTCCATATCTTTAAAATACTCTTTCGCCTCCTTAGACGTTGAAGTACCCAAACCTTTGTAGTACTTTACATTGTATGTTGCAAAGTCCGGTGTTGTGCTCTTCCATTCGTCAAATTCCGGTAATGAATAGAATGACAGTTCAATGTTTTTCTTAAAAACCTTCACAATTGGTGTAATAAAAACCTCCAAGAAGTTCATCTTCAGCAATTCAGGCCAAAAATGATGAATGAAATTAATGATCAGTCCTTTAATATGTGATCCGTCCTGATCCTGATCTGTCATGATCATTACTTTGCCGTAACGCAATGTTTTTATGTCATCCAAGGTTGTGTACTTTTTCTTAAACTGGAGTCCAATAATCTTAATGAGCGTGTTGATTTCCTGATTCTCAAGAATTTGTTTGTGTGTTGCTTCGCGTACATTTAACAGTTTACCACGCAACGGAAACACACCGTAATGATCACGGCCTACTACACCGAGACCAG
>JAGJTL010000039.1:2524719-2557115 GCA_022063505.1 Calosoma granatense
AATGTGTATTTTACTTACATTTATTATTTAAATGATCTTGAAGATGAATTCGTTGTTGAACAGCAAGATTTTCATGAATTGGTAAATTAAAACGCACTGCAACTGTACAACCATAATAGGTTCTGTCACTCAATTGTTTCGTAAATCTGTAAACAAAAATATTTTATGAAAAGATGAAAATATAAATACAGAAATATATTTATTGCTCCGAGTTAAATAAAAAGCGTATTTGTCTATAAATGGTAATAAATAAACAAATTCCTCTTCGTATTTTACGTTGTACAGAAAAACAATCGTAAATTGAAACATAACCCTAGTTTATAGAATCGAGAAGCAACCTGCTACCGGTTACTACCATTTCAAAGGACGGTTATAAAAGATTCCATAGTATACTCTATTATTATTAATTATAATTTCAATGTGCCTTTTATAATGGTAGGCTAACACATTTAAGTACTGTTGCGTTATAATTACAAAATTTATATTTTTCAGGACAGAGAAAAGAAACTTTTACACGAATTATCAGCATTTACCGCCATGCTAAAAACAATTAATGAATTTAACGCAGCTTTAACCTGTATTAAAGATGATATTCAGACAATGAAAATTAATGTGGAAACTACTCGTGGTATTTACATGTATTTCAATAACAACAGTGAGGAAATAATTGAATCATAATTGTTTTAGATAAAAATAAAAAGCTTTTAGACATGGTTTGTAAATATGGAGAAACAACAAAAAAGTTACAAGGGACGAATCAAAGTGGAAAATAAGTATCAATATTAAAATAAGAACAAAAACATGCGCAATATTACTACAAACTAAATTTTTATAAACACATATGTCAATTATGTTCGACTATCAATTTGTATTTTATTACATTTTAATAAAAGTGATTAAGGAAAACTTTTTCCCAAATATGATTTAGAGAATTTATGTTTTTATTTACTTAAAAACGATATCGAGAACTATCATAACTATATATTTGTTTTTGCAATTAAGTATAAAAGTTGCTATACCTCTTTTCTGAGCTTTTCGCACTACAGCGCCGTCGAAGTTTATTATACGAACTAATTAGTACATGTGTAAACGTCAGATCTTTTTGGTTCTGTGCTGTCGCCGGCACATGTTGATGTAACATATTGCAGTTATTACAATTTTTGAATACATATTCATTTTACAAAAATTGTAATCGTTTCAATTTGTGCAGTGTTGTGGTAATCTAATAAGTGTAAAAATGGTTTTGGATCTCGATCTGTTCCGTACTGACAAGGGAGGTAACCCTGATAAAATAAGGGAGAACCAGAAAAAAAGGTTTAAGGATGTTAAATTAGTCGATACCGTAGTAGAAAAAGATGCTCTCTGGAGACAGTTACGGCATAAAGCTGACAACTGGAATAAACTGAAAAATGTGTGCAGTAAAGAAATCGGTGAAAAAATGAAGAAAAAGGAACCACAAGGAGATGTTGGTGAAGAACTACCCGAAGAGATAGTGAATAAGTTAGAAAGTTTAACTTCGGATATGTTAAAACAACTTACTGTAAATCAAATTAAAAAAGTTAGTAAAGTATACATTCTAGATGAATATGCAAAAATTAGTCACTTGATTTATTTGTGTTTTTAAGGTGCGAGCATTAATTGATACAGCAATAGTTCAAAATGAAAACGATCTTACCACCACTGAGAAGGAGCGTAATAATGCTTTGCGTGAAGTAGGCAATCATCTCCATGAATCTGTGCCTGTTAGTGACAATGAAGATGAAAATAAAATTGAACGTACTTTTGGGGATTGCGAACAGCGAAAGAAGTATTCACATGTCGACCTAATTCACATGATTGATGGTATTGTCAACTATAAACTGTACTTAATTCACCACTTGTCTGATTGTAACATTTTTTTTGCAGGTATGGATGGAGAAAGAGGTGCAGCTGTATCTGGAGGACGTGGATATTACTTAACTGGACCCGCTGTCTTCCTGGAGCATGCATTAATTCAACTTTCGTTGCGTATGCTATTCAGCAAAGGTTACAAGCCTATGTACACACCATTCTTTATGCGAAAAGACGTGATGCAGGAAGTGGCTCAGTTGTCACAGTTTGATGAAGAACTGTACAAAGTAGTTGGGAAGGGCAGTGAACGTTCTGAAGACAAAGATGTTGAGGAAAAGTACTTGATTGCTACTTCCGAACAACCTATAGCTGCCTTCCATAGAGACGAATGGATTCCTGAAAATATGTTCCCAATTAAGTACGCTGGTCTGTCCACATGTTTTAGACAGGAAGTTGGTTCTCATGGAAGAGATACTCGTGGTATATTCAGAGTACATCAATTTGAAAAGGTAAAATTCCTTCAAATGTACATATTTGCATCAGTTTATTACTCAATATTTCCAGATATGTAACGTATATGCTCGGCATACTTTAGTACACTTAAATAACAGTTAAACTTACTTTACTTCTTTCAACAATAATTGAATTATAGGTAGAACAATTCACTCTGACTTCCCCTCATGATAATCATTCCTGGGATATGATGAATGAGATGATAGATAATGCTGAAACATTCTACAAAGCTCTAGGAATTCCATACAGGATTGTGAACATTGTGTCTGGTGCACTGAACCACGCTGCCGCCAAGAAACTGGATTTGGAGGCTTGGTTCCCCGGCTCTGGTGCATTTAGGGAGCTGGTATCTTGCAGCAACTGTTTAGAGTACCAAGCTCGACGTCTTCTTGTCCGTTACGGACAGACAAAGAAGATGAACGCAAACATTGATTACGTGCATATGTTGAACGCTACCATGTGTGCCACGACCCGAGTGATTTGTGCTATCTTGGAAGTGAATCAAACAGAAACGGGTATTAGCATTCCGGAAGTGCTGAAGTCGTACATGCCACCAGAGTACGAGAATGAGATTCCATTTGTAAAGCCAGCACCGATCGATGTGGAACAAGGATCCAAGAAGGTCAAGAAACAGAAAGAAGGAATGGCTAAAAATCAAGCTAACGCACAATAATAATAATATGATCTATTGCATTTATAATTTATTATACAATTGCTCACGCTTGTTACTATTTACATAAAAATAATCATTTAAGTTATTTGTCTAAACTGTAATTAAAAATTCTAATTTAAAACAAAACACAATGTTAAATATAAACTTAGATCATTTTTATATGTATATTGCTGCGCTCTGTTTCTGTAAGAAAGTTGAAAATACATATATACAAATATTACACAGACTTGCCGTATTTCATTAGTAAATATATTTGCTTCTATAACAGAAATGCTGAAGTACAAAGTCAATTAATGAAAAATTGTAATAAATTAAAAAATCACAACCTGTTTTGACAGATGTCAGTACTATTAAACTTTCAATAGTGAATTCAATGAAATAAAACAATTAGTAATTATTAACAGAATACATAAAGGGTACAGAAGTACGTTTTAATGAAAATTTAATTAAAAAAGAAAACCTTACCTATATATCTAATTTATCAAATCAAATGTTAATTGGGAAAATTGCGTATACCCTTCATGTAATTTTATATTATTTTTGTTTATAAAATATAAACGTATAACAAAAACGACGGTAGAACACACACTGTACGAAAATAAATAGTCACTCTGATGGAACGATGTTCATTAGTTTGTAATTAACTAACTAATGACTTATAAGAATCGTCTATTACGTCGCAGCTCTGGACTGTTACGTAACGTTCTGTCTCGGATTACTTCACCTGTACCATAGCGCATAGTCGGTGATATGCTGGTGTCCAATGTCCTGTTGTAACACGGCGAACAGCCAAGTGTTTTGTTCGCACTGCTATTTAACAGCGCAGATGAATTCAACAACATGTTGCGTTCTACAAAACAAAATAACACAATTAAGGTGTCCATTTATATTAGAGAAAAAATTATAATGTTATAATTTAGGAAAATAATATAGAACACGATTTCTTAACTAAAGCATAATTAATACTATAGAATATATGTAGAAATAAATTACCTGGAGCAACATTCACATTTATAACAGGCTGGAAGTAGTGTGAATATGCTAAAAAAGAGAAAATTTAATTATTTCCAGCACAGAATTTTATATTCTGGTTTAATCTTACCATAGAAAGTAACAAAGAACAGCACCAACATGGATAAAACAATGACAAGCGACTGCTTATTCTCAAATATAAAGTTGCCCAAAGGAGATCCCATTTGCCTAGCTGGGCAGAAAGGTGCGGTCACTTTGTCATTACTTAGTTTCAATTGAATCTGAAATAATTTTAGATACAATATAGCGCAAATCTGTCAAGAGTACTAGAATATATCGTATTATTCAGTGTATATAATATATTATTATCTGTATTTCATCAACAGACAGTTTGTCTCATTGCAGTTTTATTTTAAACAATATGTATTTCAAATGTCATACCTTAATATTTTGATTGGTCATTTTTGAAACTACATTAATGCTCATTGGATCTTTCAATTCGTCAAGTTTCCAGTGGTAGTCAATCAGTTTAATCTCATAACTATGGTGCGTTGGTGAATCGTGTGTAATTTTACTAACTTGTAACAATGCTTTGTCATGTGGTGTAACCTATATAAAGATAATTATTAAATGCCACTGCCACTGAATCAGATTGAACGTGAATAAAACTTACAGTTACTTGTTTGAGTACATGAGGTAGACCTGTTATAGCTAAAGTAGCTGTAAAGTATGTATCACTAACGATTAGTTCTCTATTTGGTATGTAAATAGCAGGTAGAAATTGGATTTCTAAAGGATAAGATTCCACCGAGTTGTCACTCAGAACGACTAATGTAATATTGGACTCTATGACACTAGTATTGGCACTTATTTTACCCGACGGTATAAGATTGCATGAATAAAGTCCTGCAAAAACAATAATGAATTTTGTAATTTCAATAAAACTTGTCTAAAGTTTATTATTTAGTATACCTAAATCTTTATTGAAACCCGGCACAACTTCCAACACATCCCAGACATGATTATATATGCTGTCATTCGAAAACGAAATTCCACAAGTAAACGGGAATGAAGTTATACTTTCATCCAAAGTATCTTGACACTGCCATCCTGCAAACTAAAATAACACTTCATATTAACAACCGAAAATATAAGTTACAATTACGTTCATACCAAATTTGTTTTCTTATTAAAGTTTTTGGCATCTCGGAATAAAATTGGCACTTTGAATACGCTGTCTGGAGTATTGCTGACGATTCGAGTTTTATCAAAAATAAAGGAAATGTCTGAAACTGGCTGTACATCTAGTGTGATCTTTGCTGCTGGTGATAGGTCGTATTTGATGTAAGCTTTAGCTGCACGGTTGCTTACAGCGTAACCAATGCCCGTTGTAGGATTCATGGTGATGACATTTTCTGGTTCTGAATGCCAGTTGGCACGTTGTCTTTGGTTATCAACAACCGGAGACCACATACATAATATGTCACCGCTGGTTATAGTATTCTAAAATAGGGAATATACAAATAGAGCAACACTGATAAAAATAACATTATTTCTCATGATACTTACAATCTTTGGTACTGATATTTGTTCACCATAGATCTGTACATAGTCAGCAGTTTTCAAACAGTTCTCAGCCCATACTTTTACAACAGTGGCTCCTTCATCAATGGATGACACGTACAGGCTTGTGTTATCTGTTCCACGTTTAACGTCTAGAAGATCAAATCTGCTTGTCCGGAAGAATAAATCACATTGTGCCGCGGAGAAAACTTCACCGGTATTATCATGAAAACTAGTGACTAATTTCAATTCTGTTCCGACAGGTAAAACTGTAATTCCGTCTTCTGCAGGTACTATCCAGTTTGTAACAATGTTTAATAACATATAATGAACTGGTTTTATCTAGAAATATAGATCCACTGACATAGAACCTATTTTAACTTTTGTATATGGATGATAACTTACTTGAACAATCACACTGAGGGTTTGTCGTAATCCATGATCATCCATGACTGTGATTACAACCATCGCTCGACCTAATGTTCCATAGGATTGTACGATACCGTCATTAGAAACAGTAAGAACAGGACGTCCAATACTAATAGACTTATTATGCACATCTCCTTCATGTTCACCGTGTACACTAAAACAAAGTATATTATCAGTTCAAATATCATTATTCAATACAAATTACAACATATTTATTATTGAAAATAGCATACATAATTTAAGTGATCTTTATTTCTGTTACTTTAAAACACAAATTGCATACGATATTATTTTAAACTCAGTTTAAACATGAAGTGGTATAAATACCTATATTTTAAAGATGTATAACCATCTCGATTGGTTTTCAGTTTCATCTTTGAAAACGGAGCAATTAAAATATATTTTCCAGTAAATCCTTCTGGCGAGGACAGATGCAGGCCCTCGATAACTTCTATATCTATACTAGAGGTATACGTTACTTGAGACTGGTGTGGTGTTCCAGCGGTTACACCAGGAACGGTTACGTTCAATATCAGAGTACAGTGACCAGGTCTTAATCCTTTTACTCTGGTTGAAATTTTATTACGGGAATCATCAAGTATGCCTATAATTTGATTACAGATAATTATTGGAAGCATATGTAAATAATATCTAGTATATACCAGCTGGATGTAGAATGCCATGTAAAGAAACAATATCAGAACAACGTGATTCCCACAAAAATGATAATGGTGGATTTACTGTTCCTAAGACTAAAGGCGATAATTTCTCTGGTAAACCGGATGCCCAAACTGGCACTGTCGCGCCCTCTACGAATCTTGTTAAAGGTGCTGATATTTTTATTCCAATTAATGGTATTACATACACATCTATAGTATCCTAAAAATTATTGAACACTTTAGTTTTATATTATATACTAACAAATATGATTCTTACCTGAGAATTAACAATTTTCTTTCCAGTTGCTAAATTAATAGTAACTGATCGGGCTGTAACTTGTGTGTGACCAATGTTTAAAGCATGTACAATTCCATTACCGACAAAATCTATTAATAATAATTCGTAATTAACAAAATCGGTTGTGATTTCGTAGAATGAGAATGCTTACCAACTATATTTTTCGAATCGGCAGTGTACTCAATATTCGTGTCCGGTTGAGGCCCTCCTTGAGTGTTGAGTTGTAGTACTCCACCAACCAGTAAAGTAGTATTTTTTGGGAAAATTCGTAGTGGAGAAAACACTTGTACGTTGACTGGTAAACTGACAACTTCTTTTTCACCACGACCGGCAGCGAATACCAATTTTGTTTCTCCAAGATGTAGACCTAGAAAAAATTTTGAAAAATCGATTTACTTTTACCTAAGACAAGCATGCTCTGATACCTGAAATGTGTAATAAGTTAAAACTATGTACATACCTGTGATTATATAATGTATTTCTCCACTATTCCAAGGCTCATCAGGATTTTCTTGTGCCAATTTAATATTTATAATCCTATCTTCTAAAGTGTGCCTTACATCTAGGTATTCCAACTTGGGTAATGGCATCAGACTGTCAAATTCATCATAGAACTTCACCACAGCCGGGATAGATTTGCCAATTTCAACTCTATCGGGCATCTCAACACGTATTGAGGCAACGTACACCACATTCAGCGATATAACCACTGGTGGACTCAGTAAACACAAGTCGGTTACACTGATCTGAAGTTCACCCGTTTGTTTCGGCATGATTTCAATGACTTGACGAACTTCATTGTATTTCACGTTTGCTATGTCATGTGAGCTTAATGTCAGTTCATAATAACCAGATCCCTGTTTTACACTAAGGATCTGTTTATTCAGTGGATGATTGTAGATGGATGTTTTATTCGGTGTTACAACTGTGTTGTCTACCAAGTATAAACTGATAGAAGTAGAGATTACATCGAATCTGACAAGAGCGTTGATTCTCTTCTGTCTCAAGACATTTAAGTGATAACCGTTTACAGTAGCTCGAACTTCCATAACACCAGTTTGTTTTTCCGGTTCCACAGTCTGATAACTCTTGCTCGGTAATATAACATTCTCTACCTGAGATACTCGCTCAAACACGCTATTCTTATTTAATACTTTACCAAGATTCACTGGATCCACATTCCAGTGTAAGTCTAAACTTGAAATATTATCAAACTTGCGGCCGCTAGAATCCTTTACATTAACAATTAGATCAATGTTTTTGTAGTTTTGTACGATAACTTTTTCAGAACTCAAGTCCATGGGACAGACAGTTGTATCGGCTGCTTGGATCTCGGGTTGTAAGCAAATGAATTGCGGTTTTGCACAGATAACCGTAGCGGTTGCTTTGCTTTCTTGGTACTTGCAGTTAGGCACGAGTGGTTTGTTGTACACGGTCAGAGATATTGTTGTTTCGCCGAACTCCTTACAGAGAACGTTGATGACATAGGTGTCTGATCCTCCAGGCACTTTGTACATATGTGTGGAATCTATAGCTTCCACTATATTTTTGTTTGAGGATTCTACTTTCACTATATGTTCTGAAGGACGACCTGCTCTGGGTCTAGGTCCGCCTGTCAAATACAAACATATATACTACTTTAAATGAATCTAAGCAAAGAGTAAAGTGTGTTGACACGATATCATTTTACTTACCGACAAAAACTAAGTATCTGCTGGTACCAAGAGCTAGGACCGTTTCTCCGCTTACAGGATTGATTAATTCCAAAGGTCTGTAGGCAGAAACAGTTGCACTTTCTTCGAGATGAATGTCATCTCTCTTGTATACGATAGTTATGCGAGATGTGCCTGTAGCTAAACTGCCTATACCAATAGTGGTACACGAAATACCTACACAACAATACAAATTTAAAAAACTTACATTAAGCCCAGACAGTAATATCTTTAAAATATCTTACCAACTAACTCACTGACTGCAGATTCGTTGTGATAGAAATTATTATCAGTCGACTTCACTGTAAAGGGTAATTCTCTGCATTTGGTGAAAGGTACTTTCGTTATGACGCCTCCTGCACCAGGTCGCGCTCCGTATAACGCTATGTTCAGGTATATCGGTGATCCAACTTCAGCTTCCATAACATATTCAACAATTTCTAGACGTGACGGTGGTAGTATATGGAATCTAGGATTCATACAAATGAATATTTGTTTCATGTGTTTTACTTTGCAGATAACTTACTTGGCACATTGACGGTTGTGATGATTTCGTGTCATAGACGCGCATGTATCAAACTGTCCATGCCATTGAGTTCGTACTAAACCTAACTGCGTGACAACACCAACAGAATGATTTGTAGTGCTCCATAAGAATTTACCGTCACCGCCAGTCGCTTTTATTTCGACGTCATATCTATAAATTAATATGATAAATTTGTACTAAGAATTATTCAAACAAAACTTTCAACGTGCAACACGATTTAAACATAATATTTGTTTAAGATAAAATATTTACCTTGGTCTAACAACTGGATCCCAGGGTAATATGACTTCAGGAGGATTCAAAACTATCCTGGGAAATATTAATATTTCAGCCTTTGCACTCAGTTTCGGTTCCAATGCAACTGTTCCTAGTTTAGTGGATATAACAGATACTAAACTTGTGTGTACTTCGGCTACGCCTTGTTCAATAGCTTGACCAGATAACCAACTTCCATTCACTGACCGCTGGCCTACACGGAAATGTTTCTCATCTACTGTAGTATCAAATCGGACACCTTCTCCTAGATGTATCTTATGGTCATTACTAGAACAATTACAATATACAGAGATACAATGTTTAAACAATATTTTCAATAATTACCTGGCGAATACTTCTACGAGTAAATTGTGCTGCTCACCCATTATAACTGCCCAATTTCTGTGAGGTAGCAGAGTCATACTAACTCGACTGGGATATGTCACGTATACTGTAGCTGAAGGAAGTTTTAAACCGCTCTCATTTTCATTGACATTTCTATCATGTAGATATACACGGGTTTTACCAATATTCATACCCGTTAAATATCCTATCAAACATCACACAATGAAATTATGATATACTTTTTTAAAATTGTATAGAAACTTACCTGAATTTTTCTCAATTAAACCAATATCTGTGTTTTCAGACACTAAATAATACTGAGAAGACGGCAACATAATCTCTTCTAATCGTCCATGTTTTACCTGTAGAAAAACAACACGATAAAACATATACATTATTTTTTAAGCTAAAAATACATACCTGAATAATCTTGTAATGTACAACATCGCCCCGTAAAATATAAACATCAGCAGGTTCAATAATCAAATTGGCTATAACCATCAGTGGTACTTCAATTGGTGCAACTTTTTTGTATTCATGATGAGGTAAACGACAAGTAACCTACACAAACACATATTTTACACAATACAAGTACACGCACGCAATTATAACAATACATACTTTAGCAGATCCAGTTTTAACACCTTCCAAGAGAATCATGTTTCCTTGTTTACCCATTTCTTCAAAAGCTTCGACTGAGGCTGGTGTTTCATACGGAGAGTCTCTGAATGTTATGAATCGCAAAACAGTGCTACCAGGACTGCTTAAGGTCCAGGTAAATTCTATTCCTTCCAAGCTTGTAAATTCATTTCCTATCATGAAAATATTTGATATATCTAACTGCTACATACTAACACTGCAATGTATACCTTGGTCATCGTAAGCTCGAACTTCAAAAGTTTCTGGTGCTTCTTCCATAAACAATTCCCTGCTTGTTGTCACTATATTGAGCATACATATAACATCTACAATGACATCACATCGTAAAACTTGACCGGTATAGATATCTTCTGCTAAAACAATAGCTGTATTTCTAGTTGGTTCTTTAGATATTGTGGATACCACAACACGGGAAGAACAGTCTTGCTCATTATTATCTAGGTGAATCAGCTGAACGAGATCCAATCTCGAAGTAGTCCTATTGTTAAAGAAATTATGTTATGAACATACATAAATAAGAAATTAGGTTACCGCACCATTTGTAGCATCCTCCTTCCGTCACTTCTAATGTAAAATTTGTGGAGAAGTCATTGAAGATTGGTAAAAGGACTCGAGGAACATTTAATTTCGAAGAATTTGTACTATCTATTAACGTATTTATAAACAACAATATACTAATAAACAAAACACTTTTACCCGCCATAATTTAGTCGGGATCCACATGTGAGAAACGTGAAACGCCACATTTAAATTTAGAGGTTAATGTAAGCAACAAACTACGAAAACGATAAGCCCCGTTTACACTACAATAACATTTGCAATGTTGATTACGTCATGGCTACTAATATCTCCCAATGGCATTACAGATTAAGTGAACAGAATCGCTTGTGCTTTGCCAACCAATAGAATTGAAGTTTTTAATTTGTTGCTATCGCAAACAAAGTTGTTGACTCGCGCTATTCAAATTTTTAACATCCGTTTGATCTGCGTGTGTAAGAAAGAATTATCAGAGAAAATTATGAGAGAAATCGTGCATATTCAGGCGGGACAATGCGGAAATCAAATTGGAGCAAAGGTAGAACGATTTTCCTAGCAATTAAGTGTAAAAATTCTAATATTAAACCTATTTTTCTAGTTCTGGGAAGTAATTTCCGACGAACACGGAATAGACCCCACTGGAACGTACCAAGGCGATTCGGATCTCCAACTTGAGCGGATCAACGTCTATTACAATGAAGCTACCGGCGGTAAATATGTTCCAAGGGCTGTTATGGTAGACTTGGAGCCCGGTACTATGGACTCAGTTAGGTCCGGCCCATTTGGACAAATATTCCGTCCTGATAACTTTGTATTTGGTCAAAGTGGAGCCGGAAATAATTGGGCAAAAGGTCACTACACCGAAGGAGCCGAATTAGTTGATTCGGTTTTGGATGTAGTTCGAAAGGAAGCGGAAGGATGCGACTGTATGCAAGGATTCCAGTTGACACATTCGCTTGGTGGTGGTACTGGTTCAGGACTGGGAACCCTTCTAATTTCTAAAATTCGAGAAGAATACCCTGATCGTATTATGAATACATTCTCAGTTGTACCCTCGCCCAAAGTATCTGATACCGTTGTAGAACCGTACAATGCAACATTATCTGTACATCAGCTCGTTGAAAACACTGATGAAACTTACTGTATCGATAACGAAGCATTGTACGATATTTGCTTCCGTACTCTGAAACTAACAACACCTACCTACGGAGACTTGAATCACTTGGTATCCGCTACCATGTCTGGAGTCACTACTTGCCTACGTTTCCCTGGTCAACTGAACTCTGACTTGCGTAAACTGGCTGTGAACATGGTACCGTTCCCACGGCTGCACTTCTTCATGCCCGGATTTGCACCACTAACCTCCCGCGGTAGCCAACAGTACCGCGCTCTGACTGTACCCGAACTTGTACTGCAGATGTTCGACGCTAAGAACATGATGGCAGCATGCGATCCACGACACGGTCGATATTTAACTGTTGCGGCAATCTTTCGAGGACGAATGTCTATGAAAGAGGTAGATGAACAAATGCTGAACATTCAGAATAAGAACAGCAGTTACTTTGTTGAATGGATACCTAACAATGTTAAAACTGCCGTTTGCGATATTCCTCCACGTGGACTGAAGATGTCCTCCACGTTTATTGGTAACTCTACATGTATTCAGGAGTTGTTCAAGAGAATTTCTGAACAATTTACCGCTATGTTCCGAAGAAAAGCTTTCTTGCATTGGTACACTGGCGAAGGTATGGACGAAATGGAATTCACTGAAGCTGAATCGAACATGAACGACTTGGTATCAGAATACCAACAATATCAAGACGCCACCGCCGAAGAAGAGGGTGAGTTTGATGAAGAAGAAGAAGGTGACAACGAAGGCGACGATAAATAAATTTAATTTTGCAATATTTCTGTGTTTTGCCTTTGAATTTGTTGAAATTTTATATGAATGTATGTCGTGTATTTGTTTTTAATTAATAAATGGATTCAGATTATTGTTTTGTAGTTGTTAGAATAGTCTATTATCTGTATGACAGTTGTTGTAAATGTTTAATGTTTATTTAAAGAGTAAAGGAATATTTAAGGAATATGAATTTATAAGAGGATGTAACAGCAGATGAAGAAAATAAAGACATTTTGTATTATCTGATGTATTTTATTTATAATACTTGAGAAAAGTGAACAATACTGCACATAATTTGAAAATGTATCTAATGTGCACTTAACAAATAATGATTCATTTATCTGAATAAACAGCTTAGTTTATTATCATGTTTATTGATTAATAGTGAAAATTAGCTAACAGTATCACATATCTAAGCGGCCAGACTAGAGTTATTTACTTTCAAAACTTCCGTGAGCAGGAAAGATCATCTGTTGTTTATTATACAGCGCATTTTATTATTCGGTAGATAAAAATAATTAGTCTATTAAATATGGTAGTCCTTTTCATATTTACTATTCATATCTAATAATAATTCTACGTTTTTCTTTCAAAATTATAATTTGTCAACTCTTAAATATGGCACTTTATTTGATATACAGGATACAGGTAACTTTATGCAGTAAATTGCTTAAGAATCAATTTGACTAGTTTAAGAATCACAGAGTACAAGTTTTGTTCTAATGTATAGTAAGTTTATGTATAAAGGTATATCCATGACAAATTAAATACTAGTTTCTCGAGTAGTAACTTTTTAGTAACTCATGTAAACTCTTTATAAAATATTTGAAATATTACATACAATCAACCTACTAACAACGGTTACTCGTCCGTGTAACGAGCGTGACATCCACGTGTCTCTACTCGTACGGGCAATGAGTAACGCAGCGTTATGAAATAAAACATTTTATTAAGCAAGTTACCTTATTTGGGGCTTGTGCCTTTGTATTTTAATCGTTACACGACCTACAGCCGTTTTCAATAGGGCGGCTACTTGATCAGGACTTAATGTAGTTACCTGCTGTTCATTTACGGAAATGATCAAATCACCTTTCATCAGGCGACCATCAACATCGGCACTGCTGCCATTCAACTAGATAGAGAAAACATATTCATATATTATACATGTACATATATGTATATGACATCATACTATAAGCACTTACAATCTCGGATACGAATATTTTATCACCACTTTTCATAGCCATAAGGCTTAGTCCTAATCCCTTTCCGGGTTTCTTCGTCAGTTCAATATCCACCGTCGACATTTCAATATTTTCTGGCCGGAAAACAACTATTTTATACTAAAAACACAATAGAAATGCATTCATATTTATAGTGACTAGAATAAATCATGTTATACACGCACCTTTGGCAGTATCTGTCTGATAGCCGTGCATGCGTTTGTTTGTGTAATATCCAACAAAGAAGTACCGTTAACATCAATCAACTGATCACCCGGCTGAAGGCGACCATCTTTTTTAGCTGCTCCATCAGGGTAAATTTCCAAAATAACAATACCACCCTATAAAATGTATATAGATTCAATTATAATGTGCTGTCAAGTAAATATTAACAAATATCTATTACCGAAATGTGAGAATCACGTCCTCCAACAAAAGCAAGTCCTAAACTTTTATTGTCAGTAGATATTTCTATAATCGTTTCTTTTCCGGGTACAATTTGAGATGTTGCAGGGTCTGCAACTACTTCTGTAGAAACAAACAAATATTGTTATTCAAAGAAAAAATATAAAAGTTGTGGCGCATACGAGTTGTGGAAAATTTTCTATTTTTTTTTTCTATAATACCTGGAGTGGGAGTTGTAGGCCTGGAGGGTGGAGCAGAAGTTTTTAAGCCTGCTGGAACCTTGAGAGGCGTTGCGTGATCATTTTTCAAGTCGTTTACGGCACCAGTAATTTCCACACCTGGTGCAGGTTTGTTCGGGTTTGATACAACTAATGTTACTATACCCTCCGTGCGTTTCAGTAAACTGGCAGCCTATTATTGTACAAATGTCTCTTGGTAATTATTTCAAACTATGTATTTGTTACAGACAGTACTTACAGAGTCATAGCTGGAACCAAGTAATGAATCCTTATTGACTGTTAATATCATTTCTCCGATATCTAGTCCAGCCTACATATATCAAAATTAAATAGTTTTTAATTTGACATTTATTAATCATAATTTTTATTGATGGCAAATGTTAAATCATGCCACTATACTTGTATTTGATCGTTAACTAATATTAACCTGAATCAATACTATGGTATATATTCGTAAACATGAATATTGTACCTTTTCGGCTGCACTTCCTTCCTGTATATCTGATATGAAAATGCCCTGTCCTACTTCCGCATGACGGCCTTCTATAATCATTATGCCCAAACTATGTGAGCCCTAGAGAATAATTATAATTAATAATTAACCTGAATTTCAATACAGTTTTATTTAAGTGAAATTTTATTTTCTATTCACATTTAATACTTCAACTTGAAATTTCGGTTATATTCAATTTACGCATTTAACAATATTAGATATGTATAATTATGAAAAATAATATCAACCAATGAATTTCGTGAATAAGCAAAAAATACAGCTTGTATTTTTTTAAGTTCAGTATCAATTTTTTCGGCTTGTTCATGCTTGCTTTGTGAATTAATAAACAACTGTTTATTACTTAAGCAAACCTACCTTTTTAATGGTGACAGTACGAACATTAGGATAACTTGCATATCTTTCTTCTGCTGTCTGCAGAGACAAAAAATATTTAACAAAATAAAATAAATCATAGTATAAATAATGAATACTGAAAGTAAATGAAACGTTCTTAAGTACGAAATGAATTATGTACATGTTAGTATGTATGTACCTGAATATTTTCATAAAAAAATAATCTGTCAACTCTTACGCACCTGCATGTATATATTTACCTTGTTATTTAATATACGTGTGATTTAAAACAGTGTGTGTGGATGAAAAAATGAAGCAATGTTGTATGTGTTTGCATGTGCACGATATTCGATATGTAAGATAGTGTTGAAGCGTATTATTTACATGGTGTGGATAGTAAATAATTGTAGTGATAATACTTCATAATATAATATCCTTACCTCTTCTTCCAAGGACACGGGGAATTGCGTGATTGGTCGTACAGCAATATCTTCAAGGGCTGTTTTACGTCTGTAATAAAATAAATACATTGGTTGAAAATACATTTGTCAGTAATGGAGGTGTATGGTTGATTACCTTAATATTATAACTTTAAAAATTGGTCCTGAAAGTCCCTTGATGATAGCCGACGCATTAAGATGACAACGACCGTGAAGTACAATTCCATTCACCTGCAGGAGAGTATAAAGCAGTCAATGTATTAGATGGAGTACAGCTAGAGAACATTTACTCTCCATATCTCCCGAGAAATACGAAGAGTAAATATCTGAACTAAAGTTATATGCATATAAAAAGAAGAATAGTATACAAGCGAATCTTCATATATACAACATTGACGCGTCAATACTTCAGCAACGGTTGAGCAAAGTTATGCGCTATATTGTATCTAGCACTGAGCGTAAAATAAATAGTCAATTTCCTACTCCATGAATAAACTATTGATTGCATATCAGATTTGAAGTAATCTCAAAAACACATAAAAATATATATTGATTGTAGAATTAATATACTGAAACTGAAAAGAAAAAGAATTATGAATATATTTCATGTTCATTGAAATTCATATTCGCTGTACTAATGTTAATTTTGAAAAAGAAAAATTTTTGAAGAGCACGATAAAAAATCTGTATTTTATTTCTCCATTATATAAAATCTACATGGATTCAAATACGTTGAAAACGGTTAATCTTAACTAACAATGAATAATATAATCCTTCTGGACATTCTAGAAATCTGTACGATGATTTACAAAGCAATAATTATGTGTATAATGTCAGACAGACTCATATATTTGATGGTAGAGTGTGTGTAAGGTTATTCTGTAAAGCTAAGCACGGGACTGCTTAATTAACAGATTGTTGGAACATGTGTAATTGTACCTCGAGTATTTCGTCGCCGACCTGTATGCCTCCGGTGCGGTAGGCCGCCCCCGTCGGGTTGAGTCCGCACACGAACACAGCCATGCAGCTGCGGTCCCGGTGTCCGGCCAAACTCAGTCCGAGACCTTGTCCGCTGCGCTCCAACTGAACCATCATCACAGAATGGCCCAGTGAAGCATATTTCTTTTTCACCTTGTCTGGAAAACGAAGCAAATACATCGCACACTCCTTCATCAAAACGTGCAAACTTTCCGTTGAGGGCAATTTATTTTTGGCAACTTTCCAACACACTTTGTCTCTCCCTAAATTTTCTCATTTTTTCCGGGTATGTTTTATTTGCAACATCGCCACTTGAATTTTTATGTAACAGTGTATTTGGACTCTTATAACGCTCTTGAGATAAGAGTACTACAAGAACAGGAACAAAAGAAATCAGTGTGTAACTGGTTGTAAAAAGGTCAATACACAAGTATTCACTGGATATTTCATCATGGATCAATTCAGTACTGTTGCTTCATAACATTTTGCTATCACAATCTACCTGCTATTATGTATTACATTTATTTTCGACACTATAATTTTTACATAATTAACATTGTACATGTAATTAAAACACGATGATCATAATACTTCTTCCATGCACAAATATAGGCATGTTTTTCTGAACTGTAAATAATTAATATCAAATAAAATTAACGAAACATCCATTTATCTTCGAGTCAAATATGGTCAGAGACATGGTAAGTGCTAAATAAAGAGTTAAATGATATCATTAAAAGATAAATATCCTTGCAATTATAACTTCAATAACAGGAAATTAATTACTAGAGACATAAATAGTCCGGCCTGTCATCACCTCGGCTTCCTATGCACTCGACAATTGATTTCTATTAGGTCAAAGAGCAATTAAAAATACGGACAACAGGAATTTCAATTACTGCCACACAAAGCGATGAATTGTTTAGAAACGGGAAAAGTTCAAATGTGACAAATGCGAGCTTGAATACACACAAACATAAATTCCATATGTGTTACCACATCACATGCACAAATCAACTGACACTCGTCATTTGTGAACGTGCGAAATGTTTTTAGTACGTGTAATATAGCAAAAGTGGATTTACATATCACACATACTGATTATACTGACGTGGTTATGGACTTATTGTGCTGTCAGCTAGTACGATTTCAAAAATACAGCAGCCGAGTGAATTATTCCAAGCAGAAATGTTTTGCCCCATTTGAGAAATTGAAATGTAAATGTTTAAAATGTACAGGATTGTAACATGTGTAGTGAATTGTAAAAAATTGTTCGTGTCAAACACAACGGCTGCAAGGGGCTGTTGCCTTTTAAAATATTACTAGGTTCGCATTTTCGAACAAAGTCTGTTTTTGTGTTTTTAGTTTTAATGTCAACTTAGTACGAAGTACGATCGTATATCTTAAGTGTGTTTTTTACTAGTGCCATATTTATTTACAACTATAACAAAAACTATAACAAAATCAGTAGAATAACTATTATCAACCACAATATATTAAACACTAGATTAAAATAGAAAAATTCAGCAGAATGCGGAAAGAATAGCACTTGAATTAAATATAAAAATATACAGATAACAGCGGCAGCTCACCACAGAAGTGTATTATTAATATTTTATCTACACTTGATATACTTCTAATTATATTCATGATAAAATATTGTAACGTTCCCCCTGAACAAGTGTGCAAATGCTTACAGAAAAGCGATTATTAATTTCTAGATTTATTTATACATAAAACAGTTTACATGAACACTATTTTAATAATATATGTGGACTTTAGTGAAAACTAAATAAATATATGAAAATGCTATTAAATTACTGTCTGTATACATGTATTTGAACATTTATTAGCGTTGATAACATAAAAGTGTGCGAGTTCAAAGACTAAGGTTAAAGAAAATATACTGTTTTACGATATACAGAGTTAATTACTAATTATATGCACATATATCTAACAGGCAAGGCAAACATGTTCAGTTTAACGAAATAACGTTGCAAATCAGAATATTTTACACAAAATTTCCTCTTGATCTATTCGATGTTTATTTGATTTCATATTCGCTGTACATTTATATAAAACTGATTCGAAATAATCATAATATTTATACACAATTAATTGTATAAAATATTTTTTTGCTGGAAAATGTATATGCAACCAGCATTACTGATATGTATTGGGGGACAGTATATGACTATATTACAGAACTGTATGCTATTTGCAGATGAAATCTATAAATAATACCTTAAAAATGTGTCATATATTATTATTTCCGCAATTGTGAAAGTACAAGTTTATAGATATAAATCACTTTGCCAAGTAGGAAAATCCTTGACCTTCCAATATTGTTGTCAACGATTGTTCAAGGTCATTAATGAAAATAAATTATAAAACACTCGAATAAAACTTATTTATAGAATAAGCTTCCACTAAAACGCTTTTTAAAATATAAAACAAATGTATAATACAAATATTTGTTATTTTGTACATTACGTAGTAAATACTATAAACATTTGACTTTTGAACTTTTAAGAGATAATATGAAATTATTCATTTGTTTACATATTTTTTTCTGGTGACATTGATAATTAAACACAGTTGATTAGTCATCATTTATTGGTATTTTTTGTTTATTTGCAATAAATTCATTATTTATATAATTATATTACTTTAGTATATTGTGTGTAGTTTGGAATATTGTTGTCAGTTTTTTTATATTCTCATATAAATCAGATCTGATAAAATAAAGATACAAAAACATAGTTCTAATGCACTGTTAAAATCTCTTCATAAATCATATAAATATAGCATTTAAATCCAGATTTGGCAAGGAAGCAAATACTTCATGCTAAACCTGGCTTAGATTATATTTTCTAAATCAAAACCATTATTTTCCCATTGAAATATATGTACATTTTACGTAAAGCAACAATTCTAAAAAAGAATCATATTTTCACTGTAAAACTGTCTTGTACAAGAAACTGAATTCGTTTTTGTCCTTTCCATTCCATAAATAACAAAACACTGTTATATTTAGGCAATTTCTTTCGCTACATTCGCATCTACCAACCTGCACATACATTATCTCTTATCTGTGTTATATAAAAGACGTCCTGCCGGGCACAATCACTCACCAAGTTCATATTCCGTTTCCAGATCCTCCGCTATCGTTTCCATGGTAATCTTTTCTTATACACCATAATGTTCGCACTAACATACTTCAATACATCACGTCAGGTCACTATGCATCACTAATTTGATCACGGACCGACAACAGGCGACCAAGGTTCGGCCATATCCATGTTCATCATTAGAATACCACATCACAACACAACGACAACGCGTGACACACAAGACAGCGGCTACCTGACATTCACCCACACCGCGACATCGCGAGCGACTGACTGACTGACTTGAACGGACTAGTCTGTTCAGTGTTCCGCCGTTGAAGGGTCACAATCTCGACCAATCGACGTTATAAATGTTCTCCGATGACGTACGAGATGACGTCAACATACGTCACAATGTATACACATTCAGTGTTAATGCTGTTGCTGAAGGAACGAATGTTTTATTCTACAGCACAGTTTACATTTCCTCGTACAAACAGAAGGTACAGAGAAACGGTACGGTGTTAATTATATCCGTGTACTAGTCAACACTTAGTTGCGATGCTGCCACAGTGTATACATGCACACACACATACACACACACAGCGGTTGTGAAGGACTCACTGTGGTGAAGTGAAATTGTTATATACAGTCTTATTGGATATGACTTGGTGTGTCATTACTTCAAAGCAGGAATTGGCAGGCATTTATGTTTTGAAATGAAACTACATACTCTAACTGACACTGGCTGCTCTAGTTCAGTGCCAACAACTTTTATTAGCTATAACTGTAAACTTAAATATAAAAGCAAATGTTTCAGTTTTCAACCAATATTATAAATAATAATAATCTCGAATCAAGATATAAAAATACAACAGTACTATTCGTTATCTAAATATCGTGGAAGTTAATCTCACAAGAAACACTACATGTTATAAAAAAACATCATTAGAATAAATTAAAATAACATTTGTGAATGAAATGAAATGGCATGATTCGAGTAATATACGAATAACGATAAAGAGGCAGTTAAAATCTGGGACAGATTTCAAATCTCAGGATTAAAGAAACATCTCTATTCAATATCTTCTACGCTTCGGATATTTTCAAGTCGCACTGCGAACGAGTATCCATAGTTTGACTTTTCTGATAAGGTCATAGGTCACTGGAAACTACACTGGTAGTATATGCAAATCAGGCACAAGAAGGGAAACAGAATGAACCGAATGATGGATAAACGAGATAAGGAAAGAGCATTAAAGTTGAGTTCTTTACTAAGCTGATTTCCTATCGAGAAAAACTAATTGAAACGAGTTTTTATTATTGCTGTTCTGCAAAATTGCAGAAACGTAAATCGTACGATAAAAGTAGGCTTAGATTGTTCAGTACATTTTTTACTGATCGGTAATCATTCCAGTTCAATTCATTTTAATATCCCAACGCTGCAATTTTATAATTTCAGAAAAAGAACAAGAAAATGTGCCTGCCATTTAAATAAATGTTTAGCTGCGAGTACGTATTTACACGTAATTTTTATTTGTTTTGAAAAATCAATAGTTAATTATTGATTTGTATTTTACTTGTGGTTGAATTTCGAAATATAATTGAAATGACAGTCTACAAAATAGGTATTTTTAACATCACGAAGGTTTAATCTGTATTTACATTGATTTTATTTCTGACAATCATAGTCTGACCAATACTCAATATCGATATTATAAATTGTAGTGCCGGAAATGACGCAGGGAAATATATCAATCGAGTTCATGTTTATATGCGAGTTTAATATATTACGATTACATGCACACTGCAGGCTGAATTAATAAGAAGCATTCCAAAATATTTTGATAGAGAATTTAATCATTTTATGTAGTCAAATAAATCTATCTCAGTCCAATTATGTTTTAATATATACTGAATGAAACCAATATACCGTGCATACTACGGACAACAGCGTTTCTTGAATATTTAATATTAATTCTTCAGTCCGAAAATCAATGCTAAGTGTATTCGGCCGAGAATGAAATTTTAATTTGAAATGCCGAATTCCAAATAAGCAAGAATATTTATGTGCTCGGAGCCAGTCCTTGAGGGAACTAAATTTAGAAGTACTTTTAGATATTTATTGACTGATTACCAAATTGTTGACGTAGTTATCTACGTAAATTGAATATTGTTGCGATGTTTTCTTTCATATTTTACCTGCAAAGTTTTTATTGGATTAACATTGTTTGCATATTTTAAATATTTACGAATTAGCATATAGATGCGATGTTTTCCAAACTGAGTAGTGAACCAAATATTTGTCAAGTGTAATGCAGGATTTCAAATTTGTAATGCAAAATTTGCACGGTGAATATACTTGATAATTTTGCAATGTTTTCAGAGAAAATATACATTTATTTGCAAATCAGTGAATTGAATAATATGCTTCCACTTCAATGCACCGGTGATTTCGATTTATCTACCATGTTACATGTTACGGCATTAAGATCTACTAATCCCGGGATTCCATATAAAATGTTATTGAAATGAAGTATGAGAGTTTGATACTTAAAAAGTAATTTTCCTTTGTTAATTAGTAATTAACAACATCTGCAACATGGTCATAGCGGATACACTTTGTCATCGCCTCAACAATAAACACTAATAACTTTGCTCATTAGCTCGCTTATTAATTAACCAAAGCAATCAACATTGTAGAATAACCAAAGCAACATGTCCCTCTGGTCATATACCGAGGTAACAGGCAATATTACCTACATACATGTACATATATACAAACAAACAACTACCATCTAGTCGCACATCGCACTGTAGTATATATGTATAGAGTATTAGCGAGTTTGTAACCCCAAATATTAGCCGGAAACACAATTTAATAATTCAACTCTTTACACTGACACCGCGCTATTTGTACAGTATCGTATCCACGAGGAAACAAACAATAAAACCAATGACATAACATAAAACGAGGTTAGAATGTATGGTACACAGGAAAAGTTTCACGCGAGGCACTTGTCAAATATCGCACACAGGTTATACATATATAAGGCAAACGTTTTTATTGCAAAAGAGGGATTATTTAGACGGATCGCGGTGCAAATGTTACAACAGCTAACCACAACGGTGATTCCCGGAGAACTGCAACGTTTTGCCTGAGCAGCGGTACACACCGGGCAGCAAGCAGGCCAGCGAACCTCGCGTACGCGCACGAAAATCATCCCGAAAACGCTGCGCATCATTTTCCAAAATAATCGTGACAAATGTCCGACACAATTAAAGTGTTACCCCCGAAATGCAGCATCACAGAATGAACGAACAACCACCAGAGAGTAAGACTTTAATTAAATGCTCCGTTCCGGTCATTGGCGCACCGGAATTAGAGCGACTGACATCATTAATCACACACTTTCTTCTTCTATGACACTTGATCAAACTATCAGACTTTCGTGAACTATTATTAACTATATCATTCTAAGCAGTACTGCCTTCATATACTATATGGGTGGTCAACAGAAATTTTGCTTTGAATTGCAGATCGTTCTGCATCTAACGTTTTCAATTGGGTCAGTTCGAATTCACAAATTGGCTAACTAATTCTATGATTGATTTGATTTTGATATTTAAATTAGATTAGCAATGCACCAATTCGTTGTAGTTTCGAATCATACATTGGTAATCCAGAAATACTACATGACGTTTGAATAACTATACTATTTACATTTATAATTTCAATGATCACGTAAATTTATAAAACAAACCTACATGTACGACATATTTTTCCAGTATGATAAAATTAAAACGTAAGAGTGTACACGTATTAAAATTCACTTAAATTTTAAAAAATCTATTAATGTATCTTTCCTAATAGAAGCTAATAAAGACTTGTGCACAAATATTTAAATAACCATTGTTCAGCTGACACAAAAGTCATAAATTATAATAACCGTAACATAAGAAAATAAAGTGGATTTTATGGAGACATTTATTTTCATAAAACTATAAAATAAATAACATTTTATCTCCGCGAGCGATCGAAATTTTCACGTGACAACTTTATAATTCCTTGTCTTACTTGTATGTATATAAGTCCTACTAGCTCACTAAATCAATGTTTACTTTCCTCGTTAAAGAGTTGAGACCTAAATGTATCGGAATTTTGTCAGCAAATAAAATCTCCAGTTGGTATTCGATTACACTCATCGAATAAGAGACGCAGCAGCATTTTAATATATCTACGAAATGTGTGCAATACATCAGAGATTACCAAACCAGACGACGATTAATCCCTTCAAAGGCATGTTTATCTGAAAGATTGAACGACTTGATAATCTACAAGTTTTATCCGTGCGGTAATCGAGGTTGAAAACTTATGACCAAGTCCGATCCGTTGGACGGTATAGCAAGTAATTAAAATAGCGACAAGGTCTCTCGACTCGAGTTTCTACAGTTCAGAGTTGTAAGTTCCGGCTGCTGGATGCTGGTTGCGCGCGGGAGCAACGGAGAAAATCAATAACGCCCTTCGTGCATAGCTCCTCCGTTTTGCTGCAGGAACAGCAGCAGGACTCACGTGTACAATACTGACGACCAACCACCCCCGAGGAGGCAGGTAGTAAGTCAGTGAATGTCCCTAGTCAGTAAGGACACTCATTCACACACGTGCACACCATACACAATTTGGACATGGACACCAACAAGCACGAACCTGCGGATACCTATAACTTCTACCTATCTACAATACGAGTATACCAACGTCGAACGCACAGGCAGAACGTTTCGCTTTTTTATTGCCTAGGTAGTTTTCTGTAGATAATTCAGAAGTGAACAGGTTGTTAAAAAAATCCTTTCATGACACCAACGCGCAGAACTAGAAATGTAACATCATAATTTCACTGTGACATAAAGTGCAGTAAAAACTCTATTACCCTTCCAAATTGAGATGAATAAAAAGAGTAGTTTTTATTAGACCTAGGTCGCTAATGTACTAATACATTATGTATGAACATTCATAGTTGTCGAACGTTTGATAAAAATCTATATGTGTTTTCATAATGAACCGTTAATGTTATTTGCACCATCTGTCGATTTGCTTTGATGAATTGCGTTAATGTGAATATCGTGTAATACACAACTCCTCAACTAGCAAATTTATCAGTGACATTTGCTAAAATGAAGATATCTAAATCAATGTGATAAAACTTTCATACACAAAACATGACCGTATACCGGACCACAGAGACAATATTTTAAACTTTCTATGTAATTCTACAAATGGAAAAAATAGAGACTGTCCAGTCACTGCTTTTAAGAGAACAAACTTTCTGCAAATACAATAGAAAAAACTAAAATGTCTTTAATTTAATTTAAAATAAACTTGAAGAAGTGCACAAAATAGCGCATTTATGGAGATTTTCATTCAGGTAAAGGAATCATATACACATACACAATATGTATGCGTGCAGAGAGTTGAAAAACAAGAGCTGTCTTTGTATAATCCTTCATTATTCATTCGGATCTGGATAAACAATCCTTGTTTCATGAGCACGCATTCATGCATCTATTCATACATTGGACAAATTGTTTGTTCCAGCATGACAATCCGAAATTCTCAGACTAGGATTCTGCTTTGCTTACACTGAATAATGTTTTCGTTACGCTGCCGTGGTGCGTCATACACGTATAATTATTTGTTAGACAATTGTATTCATATATGTATACATTTTAATAAATCGAAATGTGTGTCAATGTTGTTGGGCTTGCACAAGTCCGACCCTGTATCAGTGTCAGTATATAAGTTATTACGTTCTGATATTATGTCCGAAATGATTATGACGGTTTATGAAAAAGTTCCCAACATTAACAATCCCAATGTTTGTACTCTCACATCAAAGACGAATGCGAGTTCCGAGCATTTAATATCCCTTTGGATATTAAACTCTCGGAAATAGTGCCAGAGATATTTGCTTTGCGGCCTTGGACAACAGTTTAACCGCAGAAACATCCGCAACGTTGCGGTTTATTTCACATAGCGAAGCAGAAAGAGAAGGAAAAAATAAGCACTGTCGGTTCCACAACAGGAAACACGAACAAAACATGGAAACAGATTTACTTATCTAATGTTCTCATTGACGTCCAGACCTCAGGGACATGTGCACTATTGCAGACCATTGTTACAAAGTGAATTAAGAACGTAGCGCGGGATTTAATTGAATTTACAGTCGAGATACAAAATCAAAATACACAGTCGCGTGACAATGGACTTGCGACAGTACACTGTAATATATCATATTTAACAGAACATTTCAAATTGTTTAACAGAAGAATACATGCATGAAAAAAAACTTACTATTAGTATAGCCGAAATCATCTTCCTCTTCTGGATCTGCATCACTTTCTTCTTTGCTTCTTTTAACATTTGCTGCGCTAGCTCGGTCAATCTATATAAAACGAATTAATATAAATTAATAATGGTATTCTTCTTTCGTTTCTATTGCTGTTTGATTATCTTACCTCTTGTCCTTTGGCAGAATATATTTTTCCTTCTAATTCTCGAACATCTTCTTCATCGTCACTCTCCTCAGATTCTTCTTCAGGTATGCGGTCCATGTCTGGGGTGGAGACTTCAGCTGATTTCTCAGAGGATATTTCAGCGGGTTTATCGACGGGTTTTTCTGAATGTTTTTCAATGAGAAGTACATCAGCTTTCTCATTTTCTTTCTGTAACTCCGCTGGCTCAATTAAACCAGTACCGTCTGGTGAAGTTTTTATGCTGTTAGCGACAACAGTTTCATTTTCCGCTTGCTTATTGCTGTCAGTCACTTCGGTTTCTGCTAAACTTGCAATCGAAGGATACGGAGACGCGGGCTCCTTATTCAATTTATTGTCGATGTCTGAATTTATTTCATTTTCGTTACCGTTCGCCTAACAGAAATGTATTATTCGATATACATTTTACTGATTTACTTGTGCATTGGAAGAATTAAACAGTATGTGAAATGGATATAACTAGGTCAGTAATATGTAAATTCAAACAGAGAAAATATTCGATATAGGTATGGACAATTATATATTAAAATAATTAATAAATATTTGCATTGCAATGCAATAAACTAATATAACTGTATCATTTAATTTTCTATATATGTATGTAGTTTCAATATAACTTTTTGTCAGTAAGAAAAATCATATTTTCTACTAAATATTTGTATAAAGCCATAAAAGAAAACGACTGATATATCACGTGATCATCGTGTACGAGGAATTGCTGGTTATATGTACGTTGTACTTACCCAGGGTATGAGCGACTGTATCAAAAACGTAACTGGATTATCGGCATTTCGTATGGCTTCCACGGCCTTCTCATGGGTTGCCTGCCGTAAGTTTACGCCGCCAACTTCCAATATACGATCACCGGTCTTAAACACAGGAAAATAGCACAAACTTGTCAGCAACGTACAATATACCACACGTTCGTTCCTTTAAACCAACACACTGCGGGTTCAAACTCGTTGCATGAATGTCTGATAGCTTATATGCTACATAACCGATTTTGGTTATCAAGATAATGGCACAGTTAATAATAGTTAAATGTCGGAAAGCATTTCTTCCGTGTGCGTACATTATTTTACGTAAGTCCATCATTGTAATTTTGATATGCAATGGGATTTTCCAACGAAGAGATATTTCACTTCCTCTTTAGTTGATTGAGTTTTTTTTTTAATTTAAGGACGTCAGTTAACTTATCAGTAAATACGGATATGGTCAGAGGGTAGAATTTCCTAAATATTAAAAATATCTTAATCACTCAACATATAAAGAAGTATTACCAGTCGTAACAAACTGTAAGCTCAGATATATTGTATTTCCTGTGACACTATTGATTCCGATTTATTTTCTGATAACCTTGACGATAAAGTCTGATTTTATTATTAAGAAAGCTAAATATATATCTGTCAATATTTGTCCAAGCCCTTCAATCAAGGTAAGTGTTGATAAATCAAAGTTTAGATGAAAATCTAGACATCTACGATTTCCGTTCGATACTTTCAGTAACAGAAATATATTATTTTTATTATTTACACATTTAGTTTTCACAATTTTTGCTTAATCTTACCTTAAATTGGCCCGTTCTACCAGCTGGGCTATCGCGTACAACGCTTTTGACGAAAATGCCCAAAAGCGTTTCGGATGCGGCGCCCGATTTATATAGATCCACCTGCATTAAAACATATATAACATCACAAATTTGATCATATCAATTCTGTAAGTACGTTGCAGTATTGCTTTTTGATTGCTAATAAATATATAATCAGAAATGAAGTGTCAAGATTCGATATATTGGCAATTGCAGGTTAGAGATCGCTGAACTGGTAGGGCACGTACGATACATTGTGTGTGCCAGAGAGAACGAAAGAAAATTAAAGTTTTCCACGGGTTCAGTGGCCAAGTAACAGTTTCCAATCAGCACGTAACATACCTTTCCGCCGACGATGCTGATGCCAAGACTTGTGTTAGGTATCCTTTCCACTTGCACGGTGTGCGTGGACCCCCAGTGTTTCTCCAACATTGCTGCTGTGTCCGCAGATGCCCGGCAGCCAGCATCTATGTTTCTTGTTACAGTCATTGACACCACATCACTACAAACATATCATATTACTCTTCAAGCAGAATCATATCAAATATTTTAGTTCAAAACTGCTGACAATTAATGTTAATAGATCATATATTTAAGCAACGTAATTTCCTTTCGATAGTGCTAAATGACATTTTACAAACAAAGTTTCAACTGTACTAACTTATAGCGCACCCGTTCATTTTATATTCAGTGTCAAAAAATCTCCTTCAACTAGGTCAAAATCTTGAAATGATGGTCCAAATCTAAATTTTAGATTTAAACCCTACATCCGCCGGCAAATAGAGAATCTGAAATACGAATCTAAAAGATACACTTCTATATTTGAAATTCAAATTCTGAGTTTCGATCTGACGTACGTCATTATTTGAATAGTTTTGAATTTTATGACACATTTTTAAATAGACCTTCATTAATATTAAAATGATTTTAAAATTAGATTATTTCAAATATGTATTTTAAAACTTTTTCTGTAAGGTATATGGCAAGTACTCAAAGAAAGTTAAAAGAAAATAAAAGTAAACAATTATTCAAGTATCATGGCCAATACAACCTGTTGTGAAATGCAAATTGCTTCTACAAATAATTCTAACAGCCACATACATACAGTTTAAAACTAGTCAAATCTTGTTCAAGGCATGTCAAAACATGGGTATCCCGTACAATCTCGAAGTCACTGTTTTTCATAAAATAGTAATAAATACTATTTTTATTAATTCATTCATTATTTTATTGTATAAATTAATCAAAATACTTTTTTACGCAACAATTTTCCGTAATTTATATATACATTTGGATAGTTTTAAATTTATAAATATAAATTCGAACTGTTTATCGTACTTCATAAAACTTTTCACTAAACACATTCGTCAAATAAATATTAACTGGAAGAATATTATAATCAAAGCAACTTGACAAAGTTTAGCAGGAACTATGCGAAAGGACTTACAGTTTTGTTATGTTAGCCAATAACAAATAACATTCGCGATCACACTTTCAAGACATCTAACTGTGAACTGACGTTCCATCGTTGGTCAACGTTAGGGACACTCCAATTAGATGCACGGGAGGGGTGACTAAAAATCAATTCTAGTGTGACAGTAAACATTTACACTCAATACGTCATATCTCGCTATTTAATTAGGTAAACACAAAAGCAAGTGCTCCAGTTTTAATTGCTGTGAACTCGGCTGCAAATACAGAACCAGTTGAATATGCAGTAATCAATATCATAAATTACTACATATTGACGTATTCACTATTGTTCTTATACATAAAAGTATCTAGCGGTTAATTATTCGACATTAACATTACAAAAATAATGTTTGACTATCTTTTAGAATGTTTAGTGAATGATTAATTCACATAAATACCTAGATGTACATGAAGCATGAGATACATGGCGAAAATAGAAATAGTTGTTTCTGCCAACTGACATGTCGAGGTTCATTTCACAAATTTACTGACATATTTTTATTCCTATAAATAGAAAACATGAATGTAAATATCTAGTTTGTAAATTATACAAATTTATCATATATTTAAACAAGCCAAAACGTAAATTTCAGGTTTCCTAAGCGAATATTTAAATTGATATCCTAAAGGAGAAGTAATTGAGCGAAAATAAATGAAGCCATACATTTATATATAGGTACGAAGTAAATTCGGCACTAGAAGAACAGAATTTCTGTTTCCTATATCGAACAACCCTATTTATTAGAAAAACAAACTACTTAAATTTTTACGCAAGCTTCTTCGAATATGAAAAGAATGTAGAGCACGAGATTTTCAAAATCAATTTTCTCAGAAAATTATCGTGGTTCAAAAATAAATAGTTTATATTTAGACGGAATTGTATACAGGTAATAAAAGATCTATAGATATTCTCTGGCTAGTAAAAATATGGATCAAAATCATTTTTGTACCAAAGAAAATATATGTTTATATTGTATAGAAATGATAGTACGTATTTTGGTACATAACGTCAGGGAAGTGAAAATTGTTTCATGTATTTTTATTTTACTAAATGTCCATAATTCAGGATAGGTAGTGGTGCATACGAAATGAATGTGGCATAATTTCGTATTCAACTCAGGCTTCGGTCGGCAGCATGAAAGAACATTACGCACAATTTACTCAGGCAATTTGAGCCGTAATTGTTCTTGTACAAAAGGTTACAACAGTGGCGGCCATAAGAAACATTTCCTACACAGGCATGATATACTACATTAAAAATTTACTAAGCGTGTAAACATAAAATGCTAACATTATTTTTCCATTGCACAGTCATATATAAAGTAAGCTATATAAAATGAGTAAACTTCTTTAACACGAACATTATGTAACATATAAAATTTTCATTGAGCAAATAAAGTCTAGTTTCTAGCAAATTCTAAAATTTTCCCTTAAGTACGTAGTTCTCATTTGTATATTTGAAATTTGAAAATAATGACAAAACTCTACACGTATATAAGTGATGATCAATTATGTTATGTAAATAATGTTTATTCTTTACTATATAAAAATATACGTATGTATTTTATAAATTTATGATTTACAGCAGGAAAAAAATTTAATTTCCTGCGTAGCGCCTATGGAAGAGAGTATAAAAGGTCATTGCTAAAGAATTAATTAAAACTGGTCCGATTAAAGACTACACATTCTTCATTTAGAATTTAATCTTCTCATTGAAATGATTTATAAAACTGAGTTGAATCGAATCACAGAGCAATAATAGAAATTCCAAAGAAACAAACAAGAAATTTAGAGAAATTAAAAAAAATGAATATCGGATATTAACTCGATGCTGTTGAATCAGTATTAATAATCGTATCTACTCTTGGCAAAACATTGAATGTGATATGTAAAATTGAGTACGCATTCATTTGAGTAAATGCAATTACCGTCGGATGTTACGGTAAATGAGACAAAAGCACCGGCTGCCATTTCACCGTGTGCATATATCAAACAGTTGCGAGCTTGCTCTATGTTGTGAAATTTACCAATATCCGTTACACGAGCGGCGAATGAGGTACACACATGTGAAAGCACTGATTAACAACAGTAGCATAAAATGTGAAGACAGGAAGTACAGGGAGTGATCTAATTACATTGCAGCTAGCAACAGCCATGGTAAGCAGATTACTAAACGAATGGCCTTCACTAAGGCTTCTATTTGGGATTTGCACGTTTACACGTTTCAATTTCACACAGACAACTCACTGACATAGCCTCTCTTACTCCTACACCATCAGTAACTTTATTTATAGATGTAGTCCCGCGAATACTCGTAACCGTAACCTAACAAACTTTGGTTCTACCACACACACACACACACGTGTACCGAACGAATACAATGTTTTCAACCAATTTTTCCGTTGTGTTTATTTGTTTTACTATTCCATTGCGTGGGTAGTTGGTAAATAGAATTTTTCCAACTTTATTTTCTTTAATACAAAGTTTTGCAATGTTCTCTTTTTCCCAAATGGAAAAATCAAAGTTCACACTAATAATGGTTCTTTTCATTTCTTTTATAATTTGGAAAAAGTTTCTTTCAATCAAATAATACAAAAACGAATTTTCACAATTTTATTCTTATTGACTTATTACATATGTCAGTACCT
>JAGJTL010000039.1:2557281-2590192 GCA_022063505.1 Calosoma granatense
CTTTTGCGTCTGACGTATAAAACAATAAGTAGAATCTTATTTTTGCATTTATAATATATTAGCATGGTCAAATGTAAAATTTATGTATTATGTACGCAGTATGCTTATAAATCTCTCGACATTATTTATTATGCTGATCGAACTAACAGCGCATTAATTTAACATCAAATAAGAAATATGAGTACATACCTATCTTCAGGAAAACCAGGAACACATGCGGATTTACGTCGATTTTTGTCTTGAAAAGACTCACATTGATTTTCCACACCTAATAAATCTAGCAGCCCTGGCGTTGAATTGCTTTTCACTGGTATAAACACATTCTCAAACGACATTAATTCTAAATCACTTTTATTATCATCGTTTACGAGAGTTTCACTACTTTTATCAACAGTTACTTCGGATGGTTCATTCGGTACATCCGAGTACTTTCTATATTCTTCTAAACAGTCCGCGTAATCATTGTAATATTCGCGTAAGAACTTACGAAATCTTCGTGAAATCGTGTGCTCCTCGGTGACGTTAGGTTCACTTATCCATTTGTCAGGTACTTCAGGTTGCAGTTCTTCAGACACATCATCGTCGATGTAATCCACAAGAAAAAACTGATCAGCACCAAAGGAGTTATTCTGGTCGTCGTACGATTTCAAGTCTATATCATCTACTTTAGTCTCTAAACATACATGATTTCGTTTGGAAAATATCTTTTTCCTTATGCATGGCTCGGAAACGCAACTATCGATGTTGTTTTCTAAAAAACTATGATCATCATTTAGATTTCCGTTCGAAGTATTATTTATTTTCAGTTTGGAACTATCGTTAGAAAATAGATCTTCTTGGCAAGTTTCGTAGCCTTCTCTGTCCGAATCATCTGGCACATTAACACTTATCGGTATTACTTTTGATTGTCTCGTTTCCTGAATGCTTACTTTTTTTGGTGAACTACTCTTTAAGTTGCTAAATTGTTTATCGTAGATTGAATCAACTATACTAGTAATTTTTTTAACACAATCACTTGCACTATACTTGTCGACGTCACTTTGTTTTACAGTAAGTTCGGCTGTGGAATGTTCCGTTTGTGGCACATTGTTGACACTTTTCTGTAGTGTAGAAAATTCCTCTCGAATGTCCTCGTGAGAATCGCACGGGGTGCACGCATAGGACCTTTGGCCGTCGTCAAGACAGATATGCATGACCTCTAAACATTCCTGGTATTCTTCTATGCATTCATGGTAGTCCTCCAAGCATGTGTGGTCATCAGTATCGCTTACGCATTCCTGAAACGAGAGCGATGACATCTGAAACATTACACATTTTCTATCAACTACTACTTATTCGTACTAAACAAACTACGTATATCATCTGACAAACAAAATACCAATACAGCACTATTTGTATAAGGCAATAGTTCATCATCATGCAGTTTTTAGTATGCATTATTGACTTGATACTAATATTAACAATTGTCTGATTAATCAATGTGCGAAGTGTAGTAATTAGTTGCCCAGGCAAAAAGAACTAATCAAATGGCCAGCAGCTGGAGTCAGTTGTGAAAGCTATACATGTCAAAAAACGAATTAAACCTGTTATCGATTTCCTCAGTATGACAAATTAATCTTCGAACGTGAGACGTGTTATATCAACCTATCACATATAAGGTTAAAGGTCACTATAGCATGTGTGCTTTCACCATGCATGTAGAAAGATCGCATGCACTAATTGCATTTTAAAATATCACAATATAAGGTCATATAGGATATTTAATAACACATATACCAAGAAATACACAAAATAAAACGAATGATATTTTCAACATCATTTATTTTTTACATAAAATATATTGTATTTTACCATTAAACATATTATCACATATAGACATACTGTCATGTTGTAACATCAAATTAATTGCACAACACATTTCACATATATAATATTACTCAATTATGTACATACATTGATGTAAAAAATAAATCACATATTAGCATATAATTCATATGTTCAGGTAAAAATAAATACGATTTGTATTACGAAAATATTCATTTTTTGAACATGTGTTTCAAAAGAATATTTTATAAATACATAATCATATAATTCACATTTAAACTAATACATATTTTGCTATATTTAAATAAATATCGACGGAAAATTGTAACCCTGATGATACTAGACAATTCTGAAACTGCAGGACGTTTTTCTGAAACAAAACATACAGAGCAGAGAGTATTCATCAATAAATTGTACACAAAGGGAATAAATTATTTTCTTTCATCAATTTTTCCTACGATATTTACACTTTGACTGTAATTTGAATACAAACTAATATGTATGCTCTATCTTCTAGAAATTATTTATTTATTGTTTGTAAAACAGTCAAAATGTTCAATAATGTATTCCCTAATGTACAAATCAGTATCTCAATATGCTTACCGTTTCGATGAAAATTATCGAAAAAGTTCATTTAAACTCAATGACCACTCAATTAATATCTTCTGTATGCGCTAAAAATAATTTATTCCTTCAGTGTACATACTGCAGTTTCGCACACATATAAACACATTGAATAACACCAACGTTAAACCGAACATCAAACATGTAATGTACACAACATTTATAACATCATGACATATTATTCAATTTACAAACGAACAATGACAAACAGCATGGTTCAAAATACCTCCTACTATTGTGATACATATGAGAGCACATGTACTTGCGCAAAATCATGTACATATATTTACAACTACTGCGCATCTGACCTTGAGATACTAGCAAGGTTTTAGGTTACTATATTACAATGTTCTAGTCTAAACAATTCAATCAAGAAATGTGGTATGTCTTACCTGACTACTCTGTGACAGTGTGTCATGTGATGAGACAGGTTTCGCAACTCCGATACGAACGATGCCTTTTGGTGCACCCTTCAGTACTTGGACAGCCTTGTCGAGTGAAGCTCCCACTAGTGACGTTTGATTTACATAGAGTAATCTGTCTCCAGGAATGAGATGTCCATTAGTGTATGCTACACCGCCTGGCACCAGAGATCTGACTACTATCACAGTTTCTTTAGGATTTAGAGGATCCTAAAGAGAAAACGAAAATATAAATGTTGGTTATGCAGCTTACTATACATTTACATTACGTAAAAGCAACCACTTAGAAGTTACGGTATCTTTCAGTTTGGAAACAAGCGAGAAGAGAACGGAAGTTTACAGTTACACGGTAGGTAAGAAGATAAAACTAAGCCGTGCATCGAGTGCATGATTATTGGGCACTGACCTGGTAATCCAGAATAGAAAAGCCGAGGCCCTTATCGCCTTTGTTCAGTTCCACGATCTCAGGTTCATCATTCCACATGGCAAGACCGACGTGCATCTCAAGTGAACGTGATTTGCTACGGCTGTTGCTCAGCTGAGAATCATGGCAAGTACCGATCGTCGATGTAGAAGCAAGCGAACTTTCCGATTTTGCTTTTACCATCCCTTCAGACATAGGTATCAGCGTTTGTAAACTTCCTGCCAACAGATTCTAAAAAATATACACAGATATGTGTCACAGGGATTCTGCGGTGGGACAACATACTTGATCAGCTAAATCACAAAACCAACATTATACACATATCCAGAAACAATAAAACCATATAACTGACACAGAGGTAACAGTGAAAAATAATTAATAATATTCTGCAAGTAAAATGAGCTATAAACTATAATATTTAGCATTACACTAGCTTACAGATAAGTACTTACTCTAGCAGCAAAAGCATTACGATCTTGTGATGTATCTATAACACGTCTCTGTGAAGAGTCAGGACCGTACCTGGCGCAAATTAAACATACATTCTGGGGTAATTTTCGTAAAATCGAAACGACTTCTACGTGATTTAGACCCAGCAGTCTCGTACTGTTAACCTGACAACCAAAGTAGATATAAATATTAACATATTCTCGCAGCACGGTGTGTGAAATGGATGTATTGTTACCTCGAGAAGTTCATCTCCGGATTGAAGTAAGCCATTCCTTCCCACGGGACCATCTGGCAGAACGCTACGAATGTAATGGTGCGGTCTAACTTCTCGCCCGTCTTCCACATCTACCGTTCCCTCTAAGCTGATGCCGAGTCCTCCATTTAAATCTTTTATTAACTCTGCAACCTTCGAAGAAAAAAAGCTCATAAATATTTCACAAAGATTTACTCGATTATCATAACACATAGTAAATTATTTATTTATCCTTTGCATAATATTCATATAATATAGTTTTGATAATAAAATGGTATGAAATATAAAATATATCTTTATAAAATATGTATATTGAGCGCGATATTCGAGAAAAATGACGAAACTATTAACATATTTTGAATGGTTTAATAATGTCAGTCCGGGTCCTTCAGATACCCTTTTGCATTATAACTCTGAGAACGGGGGAAGCGACCTTTCTGGGAAGGCACGAAACCCACAAATCCACTACAGCGACGTGCGCTCGTTATGACGCGGTCCTAGAGGGGTTCGACATGGTCAATAAATTTGAAAACCGCTTTTATGGAATGCACTAATATGAGTGTGTTTTACAAACCACAATTTCAGCCTCGGAGCCTATTATTTCTCTCCATTTGTCCTTGATGGCAGTGTAAGATTCCTGATGATGTAGAACCGAACACTTCTCATCTATAACAATTTCTACTTCATTGACCGGAGTCGGTGGATCAAGTAGTACAGATGAATCGATATCTATGCTTGTGCGAGATTCGCCTTCAGGTTCTACCATATACGATGTGTCCTAAACAAACAAATACGGATCATTTTAGATCCCAGGCAAAAACAACGTAATCTGAATTTAAGCTCAGTGAAATGAAAATATCAGGTAATTGCAGTTTACAAAAGCAATGCTTTATATAGATTCGAAATGAACTTGAACGTGGAATCTAATATTGAGTCGAAATCCATTTGTGCAAATACTTCATTTTCACCATATGATCTACAATTGTTTAAATAATTTATTTTATTTTCCGGAACTCTAGTATTAAACATTAATGGATTTAAAGCAGCTACTTCATACTACTGAAATGTTAAATTGGCCATATTGCATATAGAGTGTAGACTGAGACTGACCAGTAAACTTATTGGAATTTTCGGTAATGAAGACAACGATGGTGATAATGGTGGCGATGAAACTTTCAACTCGTTAGCGCGTATCGCTTGCTGAAGTTGCTCGTATTTGGGACCTCTAAGGTACCGCTCAAAGGTGAGAGTTACCGTAGAACCTGTGTGTCGTAACCTTTGTACTGCCTGATGATTTGTGTGTCCAATTACAGACACACCATCCACCTAGAAGATAACATTATCATCAAAGGCATTCCTACATGTTAACACATTCAAACAAATTATTTAGTATTTAGGTGCATGAATAAGTTTTACTGTTGAAATAATTATTTCACATTTCGTGTTGTTGACAGATGTCGTGGAATAATAAATTAGAATTCTTTGAGGGAAATTCAAGAAAGAAGTACGATTCCATGGAGAAGATTTAATAATAAAAAATTAAATTAAGTTAGTGTAAATATTGTAGATTAAAATTGAAATGTTTTAAAAGCACTGTTTTACTGTTAATTTTCTGCAAACGTGAAAATATAAAAAACCACATCATGTTTTATGATTGTAGATTAAGCACGGTTTATTCAACGAAATGAATATTACTGACAGAAAAATAACACATTTTAGTTTTATAATTAAACGCAATTTTACTTATCTACAAAATTTAGTACTGAAATAGAAAATATTTGCTAAACGTATGATAGAGATAATAAATCTCCAGTTACTGACGAAAGCTTAAAATGCAACAACTTTTTACTTACTCACATAATGCACATGATAATCTTATAAAACGTTAAAGTGATATAAATAAAATTTTATGCGTCACATTTAATACTGCTGATCAAAGCATGGAAGCTATTGAAAGCACAAGAGATGTGCTATGTTCAGTAAAGCACATATTCCAAGGAACATAACGTCTTTAGTATCCAGAGAAAATAGGTTCGCAGTAATAACCCGTACACGAATCTCGACTTCCTTATCTTTCGTCATTATATTCTTACGTTTCTACGTTTTTGCCCGTTTTGATATTATAATCACAATCATAGTTAATGTAGCATCGATTCAGTACCGTAGATTGCGTGTACATAGAGTCAAGTTGGGTGCAAGAATAATATTCTCAAATAATCAATGCTATGTTTATGACTTGTTTGCATGCGGTACACATTAGAAAATATTTTCTCCATTTTGCACCGTTATGCGAGGTTCCAGAACGCGCGTGTACTGTTCTCAATAGGCTACTGAAAATATAATAACGTTACGTGACTGCATACTAAGTTTATGCGACAGAAAACTTCTACAAAGAAGGGTTAAAATATAGCATGCAAGTCCATTTGTATTCAGGAAGATTTATTTTAAAAAAAAAACACTTTTGTATACGAGTTCATATTTATAACATGACCGCCTTAACAATATTTGTATATCGTTAGCAAATTCATAGTGATCCGTTTCTAATTAGTTTCATATATTCCATTTTTCTTTGAACAAAATAAATATCATTATTCTGTAGTTAAGTATAGCAGAGTGAATTATGTAGTAGCACTAAGTTTTTTGCGCATGGCTTGAGAACAATAGAAAATATATTTGACAATTTAAATCCACCCGTGTCTAAAAAAGATATATTAAGACATTTATTTTTCATGCAACGGACGAGAAGAAGAAAAGAATTCTACTTACTTCGATAATCCGGTCGTTGATTTGAATTTTTCTACTTAAATCCGCCGCACTTCCGGTGCTGATGCTTTTGACGAAAATTCCAGAAATTTCTTCTGCAAGTAATCAATACAGATGAAACCTTTTTTCCTGATTTATTTACTTTCTTCAACTACCTTTCTCACAAACATATCCCGCGACAGTGATACCCAGACCCAGTTCATCTTTTCTTAACTCCACGGTGTAAGCTTCCGTTTCCGGCAATGATGATCCCTTCAAGGCCATATCCAGAGGGAGAAGTTCTATTTCCACTATTGGCGTAGAGGGTGATGGGACCGTGGGTACTGTTCCAATAGGTAGAGGATCACGAACAACGTCCACAATGCCAGACATTGTCTACAGGTAATCGGTAAGGATCATAGTATTAAAACATTACCAAAGATAATATTTCAGTTAAAAGTAAATTTAGTTTCCATATACTACGAGTTTTTATAAATAAAAATAAGCTTAAACATGTCTTATAAATTTAAATGACAATTTATAAATTCTCTTTCAATGTTTCAACAGTATTTGTGTATTAATAGAAATATGCATTAAGAGAAAAGTGTTGCTGATCATAAAATTTTATTACGATGCTTGCAGAACCACTTCAATGTGAATGCTTTTTCATTTATAAATCTGAAGAGCACATTTCGTGTATTATTTAAATATATTCTGTTCAAATGTGCTTTTTGCATCGGAACTACAACGGCTTTATGTGCTAAAAATAAGAAATAAAAACACAAATTGCATAATATACTATCAAGAAACATAAAAAATCACGCGTTCATGATGCACGCAACATATTTAATGATACATATACACAAATCGCATGATGTCATGGAACTTGGAAAGAAAAAAGCAAATTACGAAGCTTGAAGACAGTAATTTGAATAATTTACTGTAAATTGTATTCGACATAATCTTAATTCAGTCTAAAATTATATTAGTAACAATTCTAGTTAAACACAATACACATAAAATTTATTTAACAAACTTAATAGAATTTCTCAAGGAGTTGCTGAATAATTTTATCTAAACCTTCTTCAATGAAATTCCTGGGCTTCTACGCTATACTTGGTTTTAAGTTAGGTCTTAACAATCCTAATACGAAGTTATCTTAGGCATGGGGAAAGTAAACAATAGCATAAAATCTCCTTGTGGCAACTTATATAAACAAGCATCATTAAGTAACCATTGTATTTTATATCCGTTTTTTATTTTACCACGACTGTATAGAATACGGATATAATATTCATTATAAAGGATAACATTAAATTAATAAGACACGTCATCATTAATGTTCTGCCACAATGTCAGTTCCATTTGTCCCGCTGAACATTTATTATCGCCAGACAATTTAGCATGAAAGGAAATTTGATTCAGTCTAAATATAATTCTCTTACGTGTAATTCAATATCGGACTGTTGCCGGGTGTAGATGTATTCTGTAGAGTAAGGATCTGGTGGCGTATGACAGAACGTTTCAGCGTATCCATTTTCTACGAGATGCCGGTCCAATTCGTCCAGGTCCCCGAGTAATTTCGTCGGTACGATTGGCGCGTGACTTCCCAGTGTCTGAAGAAAAGGTGTAAAATTATATGGTGACGTGCAAAATAAATGACGAATAAAAGAGACTGGCTGAAACGTAGATGGAGTACGTGAAACGATGTAGGCGGTCGAATGGACGTGTAGATACTTCGCTCGGTGAGTTTCTTCTAACTTTTTAAAGAGGCACAAGATTAAAGTATGGTTATATAGTGGTGTGCAGACTTTCTGTACAAAGTAGATACAAGCTAAAGTTTATTATACTGCTTTCACCTAGGGTTAAAAAGGTTATACGAACCCAATTCAAACATCAGTATAATCGATAAGTTTCTTTGTCAGTTCCATAACAATTTCACTTTGAAATATAATACTATAAAAACAGAATAACAACAATGTGTAACGAGTTTATAGAAAGTTCCAAAGTCAGTGTCATTATAGCAAGTGGGTGGTAGAATAATTATTAATAGATGATTAATAGTATATCGATTAATTAATTACTTGGTAATCTGCTGATGTCGGTTCGACGGGTCTCGCTACCACCATTCGGACGTGTACACCACACTGGCGAAGTACGGATGCTACCTGCTCGGAACCGAGGCCTCTTATGTTCACGTCCCCTATCTGAAGGATATGGTCGCCGCTCTGCAATCGTCCGTCCTGAAAAGTTGTACGCTTCAGCATTTCAGGCACTTGCGATACGACCAACCTTGGTAGTGAACGTGATTGTCATATTCATTGTTTTCAATTGCGCACAGCACTTTACCAAATAGGACATTCTTCTCCGCAAACAAAAAGAAACGTTTTTGCTTATTTGTACAAAACAATAGACCATTCAAATAAAAAAATGACAGTTTTGTCACGTATTGGAGGGCGCAATAGTAATTATATTAATTCCACATTTTAATCCTATCCATACTGGCATTTCAACGGAAAGAAATAATAAAGGTAACATGGAACTTGTTTAATGTAAGTGTCATAAAGACGCAACTATTTGACGGAAACTTTAGCTATTTCATTGCTTAGAAAGTTTATATTTTAGTTCGATTTTCTTACTTAGTTTATTAATACTTTTCTCAAACAAACTTTATTTCTTCATACAAATGTGTCAGTTATACTTTTGTAAGAAATAACAATACCAGTAATTCCAAGTATTATATATGATTACTGATAAAATAAAGAATATTTTTGTAGACGTGAAACTTAATAAAAAGCTATATCAGAATTGAATTGAAAGACAAGTACGAAATCAATTGTGCGGACTGATTCAAACGTGTTGCTACAGAACTGTAAATTCCGTACCATGACATGGTTTAGAGTCACGTGCAAGGTGATTTAAAGGCGAAAATAGAATATATAGGGTCACAGGTGTACTGAATTCTATGAAAATATTACTTACAGCCTAGTGTAAATTGCCAATATACGATGAACAAGTTAATATGCTAAATAACCATCTATTACATTTTAATGTATTTAACACGGATGAAAAATGGAAAATCAATAGTATACTGTTACAGAAACTTTAAAATTACATTATAATATAGAATACAATTTGTTACCTTTTTACTCCTATATTTTAATAAAATTATTCCGGACAAACAATGTTCAGCTTTAAAATTTATTTTAAAGCTAATATAAATTTCAGTATCGCTCTAGGATAATATTTACTTGCCAATTATTTTCTATGTATGAAGTCCATGAGAAAATGGAACGTTGCGTTACTGAAAAGTGTTTATTATTTGAATGTTTAACAATATTGCTGCGAGGTATAATTAAACACTAACAAAGTTCAATATTGGTAACTGTAAAACGAAAATACGAAAAAAGTAAAATATACATCGACAAGGGAATATTAAAAAACCCCACCTTAATTTACTTTGGTAATGGAAAGTTAGCACGTTGACAGTCGATGCTGAAATATGCATATTGGTCCCTGGTGTTCGTCTAAATCAGATTCCAGAATTTTCAAATAATTCCGTGCACTTATTCCTTCGATCGGACAAAGAAATGGTAATTGGTCGGAATGACAAATGACTGCAGATAAGTAATGATCTTTTCAGCCTGTACGGTGACGGTGACAGATAAGGTGGTTCGATCACTCAGTGAAGCAAAGTGCGTGGAAAAATTTAAATATTTAAACGAAATTTAATTATATTGAAAGAAATATCAGTACTTGTATTTCTTTCATTATCTTCGATTATAATTCATCGGAAAATGAAATCTTATATGAGTTTTACAAAGTTAAATGAACAGTTAATTAAAAATATACACATTTTTATGAATTATCATGATTGATTTTATTTATTAAAACAAATAAAGTGCTAAAAAACAACAAAGAACAAATACATTTAAGACAAAATTTTAATTAAGTTTACCAGACTTTCTGCTATCAGAGGCTTCAGCACTAACATTAGTTTTTACGATCTTCAAGAGTATATTCTGAATTTTAATATGAAACACGATCCATCTTACAGCATGCATAAGTACAGTTCAAATGTGAAAACTACAGAAAAAAGTTTTCGCATAATGAAATATATGAATGTCAATGAGCAAAGTTTCTAAGATTCAAGATGAATAACGTTAGTAAAGTTTTGGAAATTTCATAATTCTGAAAGTAATAAAATGACTGTTTATTATATAAAGACGCCAGACTGTTCTTAACATGGAAATAACTAAAAACTTTATTATTTATTACAAAGCAAAAAAGTAAAACGGCAATATCTAATAACAGTATCCGGGAATATTAATCAATTTACTATCATATTAATTTCTATATATCATAATCTTAAGATCCATCACATTGAAACTGGCTATAGCATTAGGCTAGAGCAGTCTACAGGTTTAGTTGGGTTAAGATAATCTAAATTTTAGTACTAGGATCAAACTATGGTGCAATAAGGCCCGTTAGAGTATCATGGCGTTCTATGAAAAGTCACAGCGTGCGGTGGTGTTTGAAAGCCTCATGCATATTCAAGTTTCCGCCCGGATGCTACGTACGAGGAATGAACTAAACAGGAAACTAACACACACACACACATGCACGCACACGCAGCCCTATCCGTGAATAATTGCCCTTACTCAAATTGGTCACACAGCTGATTTTTATTAACCTTCCGTTGACTATGGTCAAATACCTGGTCGTCAGCTATTTATATTTCTACCTCAATATCGATTTTCATGGCAAAAATAATTTCACGCTTGCACACGAATTTTTAGAGTCAGCGTTTTAATTCTTTTCTCAGGTTATTGTTGTAAATCAAGTCTATTATATTTTGAATGAAAAGGGATTGGATACACTAGAGATTCATGCTAATGTATTTTACTTATTAGTAAATAGAATACATTGTTTCAGGTTACTGGGTCTAATGTTGATATATTACAAATTATTCCGCATCCATATAAAGCAAAGAACTACTTCAAATGTAGAACAATTAGTGTGTGTGGAATAAAGGTAAAATATAATGAAGATAGATGTGTAACATTATTAAAGAAATATATTAGTGAATGACTTAATTAGACTTCGCACCTAATGCTCACTTCCACGTTGTACTATTTCTTCTTTCTAATAGCATAAAGTGCACTTAACATTCAAGGCACGTAACTCTAGGTCGACTAGCCTCGATAAAGCAATCAAAATAAAATTAACTACAGTTAATACTGAACAATAAATTCATGTCCCGTGGAGCTACCATACTCGGAACAGTAATAAAATGTTTAAATAAAGTATTTCACCTTAGTTAACAAGCCAAATAACGTTAGCGCACTGTAGGGAACATGTTTACAAGCATATACTCGTACTTGTTAGCGTCGTCATAACAACATTAAGGATGAAAAATATAATATTTTCCAAGAATTTATATTGAATATTTCTATATTTCCTATAAATTGAGAGTAACTCAAGTAAATAACGATAACGAAATATAAATAATTAGTAAAGTTTAACGTAAAACAACATACGTTAAAAATGATGAAAACTAATTAATTTTGTTCCAAAACATAACAAAAATATTTGTGAAAAACGTGAGTTGAAGTAAAATATAAAAAAATACCGAGATGAAAATACGAAGTACGGAATTTAAGTTACACCACATTTTGGTTGAAACTTTTGATAAAGAAGTATTATATTTGATCCAACATTTTGCATATATTTACCAACTTTCTAATCTACATGCAGTTCACACGTTTACGTCGAAATTCCTCGAACATCCAGAATATATAATCCACAAGTATCCATCGTTCAACAGAATAGATGAGGACAATTTAAAGTATAGTTATTATTTTTTGCACGTACCCTGTCTGCCACGCCACCCGGAAGGATCGTTTTGACAACGACTCCGGTGCTTCGTCCTCCGATGATGCCAAATGCAAGACCTGACCCATCATTTATCAGATCTATTACTTCTACTTGAGCCCATTCGGTGTTTAACTGAAAAATAAAAACACTGTTAATGTCACCGGCACCAACCGCATGTTTTCAACAAACTATACTACGACTGTTTTATTATTCTGCTGTTGATATACCAGTATACTAGCACGCTAGTATATTTGCTCGTTAATCCAGATAAATGTACGATTCGAATCAACTGCAAATCTTTATCTAGGTTAAAGCCGTATCCATAAGTTACTGTAAGGCATACTGGAATCCTCCAACCGAATTCTAAACAGAAACTTACTTATATACACAGATAACATCTGTACAGAGGTAGATATTTGTATTGATTTAGTACTGTGCAATGTTCATCATACAATAAGTTCTGTCAAGTTACAACAAGAGTGACAGACATTACACTCGGTTGCAAATTGACAGCAGCAATCACTTTAAGCCACCAGGGTATCACAGAAGATGTGTGGGTTGTATACACAAGGTACATTATAACAACTGTGTACTTGATTCAAAATAATTATTGTTCTACACTAGAATTTACTGTAAAATGTGTTACATTTCAATTTACAGTTTAAAACTAATCTGTGGAATTGAAAATTCAATTGTTGTAAGGAACAGAATGAGTAACTATGTCGGAGAAAGAATTGTTCAAGTAAAGCCGTCGTTTCCAGTTCTACGTTCTCCTTTTTACTGTACCGTGCTAACGCAGAAAACACAATACAACTCTTACAAAAATCAATAAGAACTTTTCTAAACACTAAAACCGAAACCGGAAACTTTATATTTAATTTACGGATACAGTGCAAGGAGCACAGTGCAATTTTCGATCTTGAAAGCATCACAAATCTATTTAGTTTTGCAGTTACAAACAAAAAAAGCTTCCCTATGTATGCAACTCTTCCGTTTATATATAAAATTTTAAATCAGAAATGTTATTTACAAACAGGTAAACTTTGTTATGTCGGACAACACGTGTACAAAGGAAAGTTATTGGTAACTCGATCGGATTTATTTTTCCGCACAACATTTAAAGTTACAAAGTAAACATCGAATTCAATTATAGTATAAAGCATCCTATATTAAGGGTGAATACGTTACATTTTCATATCTCTTTTGGAAACCCATTTAAACTTGTTTACGATAAAAACAACCTAATAAAACTGTCACTTTTTTATTGCATCTAGAGGATTTTATTTCCGGTATTATATTTCTGGTATTCGTAAAATGCAACATTTATCACATTAGTCTCTGAGTTTTATTCATTGTTCAGAAACGCAAGAGTTATTTGTAACCATATCTGTGTTTTAACATTTTCTGTTTCTCAAACTATTAAATTTAGTAAACGTAATAATTCAACCTGAACAACATAACAATATCTATGTATATTATGCTTGCTATATAACAGAGAGCTGCAGACATACAGAGAAAAATTGTAACCTGTTGTTTTTTGTTAGCAGTTGTTTCAAATAACATATTACAGTCATAACAAATAACTATAACAGTTTTATAAATAGCTTGCCTTGTCGTAATAAAATACTCGTTAAAGTTCATAGAACATGAAAAAATAATAATACTCGTGATTCTTGTATCCACATACAGCTGCCGATGCGCCACGTGAACTGAAACAATCATCTCCACTTGACAGCACTGTCAGAAACAGCGAACAGTGAGTGTCATAAATATAAAAAGGAAAAACTTTCTTTGAGACCTGCCGCGTAGACAATTGTCAGGATTTCAGCGACGAGGCGAGATTCAACAAATAGATTACATGAAGAACTGTAGAATATAACGTTTGCTGGCAACATACCAACCGCTGTCAAGATGATAGCAATATATTTTTTAATGAATGAATAATGACATCAGGGAATTATATTCTGTGAGACACATGCCAGAGAATGTGTCAGAATATTTTTTTAGAGAAGAGTTCGTTGTTTGCGTATCTGAATGGCGGATGTTCTTTAGAAAGTAATGAATAGCTCGTTTTTTTCAATTGTCAGCTTTAAATTGAAATGAAAACCATTAATATGTAATTATCAACTGATTGGCTATGAATTCCCAAGTAATTGGCAGGTTTTGAAAATAATGTTCCAATATACGCTGATAGATATGATTTATTCTTTTAATTTCAATTGAATCTGACGGATTTATTCATATTTATGTGAGCGTGATATAGGTAATGCACTGTTTTTATGTTCAAAATAAAGTATGAAAAACTGACAACCTATAGTAATATGAGGCAGAATCAATATTGTTTTGCACTTAAGTTTATTGCTGTTTATTGTTTACTGAGCTCTAACAAGATGGAATTATATGTCTACACTAGTTCATTATTATTATATTTACAAGAAATTTGGCCATTTTAATAAATTTGTAGCTCAGAATTTGGAATAAATAAATACAATCCAATTGAAGATAAAAAATGTACCTACCAAAAAATTAAACTTTATTCTACAAAATTCAGATTAAGATATTGAGAAAGGGTTCATAATTAAAATATTCTTGACAAGTTGACAGCTTTAAACTAAAATTGTAAAATCTTTTCAGTTAAAATGACGTTGATTAAAGAATTGTGCAGCGTTAAAACATAAATCTTAAATTTGTAATTTCGTATGACACTTTATTTTATAAAGTTTTCAATAGTTTTAAAGTTATTGGAGAAAATTCTGGATATAAGAATACGAACATAAGTATGTATTCTATTTTATTTGTTTATCATTTCTTCTGAGAATCTTCCTGTGTATGTATGATAGAATAATGTTTTTCCAACAAAACATATAAAGGCAGTATGCCGTGATTAACTTGTTTGTCAAACCCTTGTCATAAGATTTAAACGTATAAGACTAAAGTCATGTCACTTCAGTTACTATGTCCGCTAACCGTGAGTAATTCATCAACATGAAGGAAGAAGAACTTATAGTTTTAAACTCAAAGCTGTCTGCTGTTGACTCACTTTACAAATAAAAGTAAAGAACAGGTGTTCTCGCAAGCAGTATTTTGTTGTACTGTAAATAATCAATGTTTTCTTAGCATGGATTACGCATCGAATTTCTATACGACGCTTCAGACTTGCCAAAACTTGGTTGGCACTATTAGTTTAAAGCTAAAAATATGCGTAACTAATGATATTCTGCGATTTATTTTGCTTTAGCAACTGTTTCATTTAACAACGGATATAAGATCAAAGAAACAATAATGTCAAACATAACATTCTGTAAATATGAACGTAATAAAACTGTAACACATTCACATATACGAGTATATGTCAAAATTATTCGCACAAATTTCATTGAAAAATGTATTATGAAATTACTAAAAATAATGTTATATATTTGTTATGAAAGAGACTTTTTTTTCAAATGGTGTATGTCGCTCTTGCTAGTAAGAATAGTTCTGCATGTTTTTCTAGTTTTCCGTGACATAATCAGCCCTCGGTTCGGAACCAATTAAAACAACAAAAATATGTATAGCAAGAAGCTTATGCTGTGCATATTTTATGAGCTGTAGTGCAATTTATGCAAGGATTATACCTATTAAATCCACTCCACTCGAGTATATTTCGTAACAAGCACCATGTTTTTTTCTCATTAAACACTAACAGTGAATTATAACGTCTGTTCTAGTTGACTTTACAATTACACTACAAGATAATTATGATTTTTTGTCATTTTTAGTACACCTGCATACATATAAACACTTGTTCAATGTTGCAACTCAACGTAAAAATACTACTTTCATCAGTTTAATAATAAAAACATGTCGCATGTCCAATGTATACTCATGTACTAGTATAATTTAAATTCTAAATAAAAAAACATAAATTCACGTCAAGAATAAATTGTCATAAAAAGAGTCCGTTCAATAGTATGTCTTAGAACACGCATTACGTTACTTGAACGAAATTATTAGATACTGCGGGTATTTCTAAAAATATAACGTTATTCAAGAGGATTCAAAGACTTTTGTATGAATTGGGAAACGGACGTGGTAAAAATGGCAAGACATGATTGAAGATGGAGAGCCCCAGAACGTAACATTTCAAAAAAAAAAAGCAAACCAATATGAATGGGATGTGCTAGTCCCACACAGTAACAAAAGCAGTACGTGAGCTCTTGAATGAATGGTAAAAAATTACAGAAAAGTGACTTGAAAGTGTCTGATGATTTTACCATACATTCTTGTAAAAAATGTAGCAATTTATAAGTCCGTAGGTGACTGGCACTGACGCACGGAAAGGAATAAATCAAATAAAAGAACAAATTCAATTACAATGTACACCGGCCATTTTTACAAACAGCTTTGTCCAATTTAATTATTTTGATTGAAATTTTAAATATCGAAATTCGTTAGTTTAAAATTAAACTATATAAAATTATGTCCAACGAAACAAAATGAAAATTTAAATCCAACGTAAATTTCAAACAATATTTTCATATTAATTACGTACATTTTCGAATTTCAAATTATTTGTTTTGTACTGAAAATTATTAATATTTTTAAATAAAAAGTTTTATTGTTATTACTTATATGTATGCAGATAAAACGAGTTTAATTTAAAATGTATATGTCATTCCGGTAATAAATATAATAATTACTCCCACATAAATAATGAACACGAGTCTCTCTTCACGGTCATAAAATATTAAAAAGCTTTAAAACTAAAACATGGCAGCTTTATATGTATAAGCTATTAAGCCATAATGTTATCAGAAAGAGCGATATGTGAATACTTTCCTTTCAGTTTGTCATAAATGAATGTAATAATAATGATAAAATATTATTGTTGACCACAGTATGTGACAGTGCATTTAAAGTATATATAATCACTGGTTGAATCAATTTATCTAGGTCACAAATTGATTGTGTTGTAATGTTTTCTATTTTAACTAAATTACTTTTTCCATTGTATTATGTTTAAGAAAAATATGTATTATTAACAATACTTGGTTTCAGACAAATTGTTATATAAAATAAATATATCTACAGTGTAACGAAGATTTTCAATTTACTCCAGGATCTTGAAGTATATCCACTACTTGTTTTGTACCTTTGCCAAAACAATGAAAAATTGTCTTCTTAATGACTACCTCAGCATAAACAACTCGAGAAATAATGAAGTAAATTACATTGTTTATTAAAAGAAGTAATCCTAAGCGTTTCTTCAACAACTGCGCACAACTAATTAACAAGGTATACAACGTAAACTAATACAAATTACTACTTACCACCATTGTAATGTATTTTTCCAGTCACTAACGGTTACTTCAAAACGTCATGTCATTGTAGGTACACCGGGTTGCTAGTTACTTGTTACATTTCGGCAAATAGTTACACGTTCTTGTTAATGTTAACTATCTAACGTTCTTCAGTTATTTTATTTCTTCTGGATTCATCTTGGTGACGATGAGTGAGAATTATGTGCTTCTTATACGAGTGTCACGCGGCTAGATGGTTGAAAGGTTCTGAAAGGAAAGCGAAATGATAAATTTATGCATTCTAACAATGGAAGCTTCAGTTCTTTTTCATGAGTTTTATTACACCCGGCGCAAGAAGAATTAAATATTTGATCAATACGTATGTATAGTATAATTTTTTAAATATAGTAAATACTATAAAATTATCTTTACTCAAAAAGTTTAATTATTAAAAAATACATTAACATTGGACTACGGAAGTAGTACTGCTAACTACATGCATACTGACATAAATTAATGACATTCAAATGAAATTAATGTGCATGTCTCCTAATTAGTATTTGTCTAAGTTACATGTGTCCATTGATTTTTATAAAAAAAAATATTAATGATAGTAATTTAATGGGACTTTGTCCATTAAATTATGATAAATGGATTTAGAGAATACATGTATTTTTAATTGCATTAACTTGTATTTTAAGTATTTTTAAATACGCATAAAAACTTCTACACCGATATAAATAGTTGTAAATAAAACCTAAGAATAGAAAAACGTTTCTTTTGAAATGAAATGTTCTATTGTTTCATTTCAACCAGAAATTTACTGAATTTCCATGACAAAAGTTTGTAATAAATGTTTGAAATATTTTGTCAGGCGACATTTACAACAATTAAAGTACATGTATGTAAGTTAGTAACAAGTACTGTTACAATATAATTTCGTACAAAGGTTGAGTGTTTTGTTGGCCATTTAGTTTTATTTATCCTTTTCGTCAGCGTGTTTCGTATCCGTGGTACAAAGAGCTAGGGCAACAGAATGTAGAACAAAGCAGAAAATAAATAATGTCCCAGGCTACCCCTATGCATCACGGTGGTAAGATTTTCTGAATAAATCTGATTCGCACACTTTGGCGCCCGTCTAACGTACGGATTTTTTGCAATTAAAATTAGCGTGTCAGATGTATAGTTGATAATACATGCAAGGCGGTCAACCATGTACACGATTAATTTGTAATTCGTTATCGATCTTCACTGGAAAGTTTGTAAACAAATTAACTTTAATTGTAATTAGTCAGTTACATACAAAGTTTGATCGATTTAATAATTGAATGCTTCATTAATATTCAATTGCTAATTATACCATTAGTACTGTTATATTATCAATAGGTCACTTCTATTATACGCAAGAATCATAAAGTTACATGACTTAAACTTACCTTAAAATCAGCTCATTTCGCTCCATAAGATGCCCAATAACTGATCTATATTAAATCAATATTGTGGCACAAACAAACAGGAGGTAACCAAACAGTTTCACTGTATAATACGAAAATAGAACCGTGCATTTAGATTTAAAGTAATGTACAATATGCAGTGGTAGCTGACAATGCTTTTAACACACTCCGTCGTTAATATTATGTAAATTTTCTGTCAAAACATTTAGTTTGTTCGTAATGATACGCGATAGAATAGTTGGTGTACAGGTACGAGTAACAATTAACATCACCCAATCCTGCGTAGGAGCACAACTAGCAGGATGGATTCCTGACAGAAGCTCGCATGCTTTACTCCCCACCATCAGCAAATTCCGCGCAAGCACCGATGCGATACGCCCAGAGCCATGGGCGCACGTGTAATCTCTTTGCATTTACAGCGCTTGTAAAGTGACGTTGTGTCAACAGTCATTCGTTGTAAAATATTAAACTAGCATTTAAATAATTCTAACAAATATAAACATATGAAACTGCAATTGATACGTGTCTGTGTAAAAATAACGTGTAAAGAAAGAGTATGTAGAACGTACGTCCATGTTCATGCATAAGGGTTTATCATTCTCTGCTTCAGGGCAAGAAATAGCAGGAAATGTGATATCTGTGAACAAAGTCCTTTCAAGTATACCATATGCCATTGGCACTAAAATCAATGTCATCTTTTCTCAAGTTTTATAAACAAACAAATTTGACGTTTGTCATATTTGTAAAAAACTTGTGCGCAGGTGCACATTTATTGGAAAAGAATATTTTCATATTCTACACAAACATAATAAATACATATAATACAAATTTCAGTTAATTTATTGAAGAAAGATTACATTTTTAACAAAATATATTATAGTCTGTATTATGTATAATTCGTACTTTATATCAAAACATTATAAAAAATTTTATACACATTGCTACGTTGTACATATTTAGAATTCTTATTTAAAAATGTATATATTAATAGAAGTGCAAATGTGACAAATTATGACGCAGCATGTTTCGTGAACAGCATTAATAATCTCTTTGTATTGTTTACATTTATAATATAATACGGCGTATCTGTAACAAAAAATATATATTAAAACAAATAGTGGTGAAAACAGAAACTGAGTAAAGGGGCACAAAAAAATTACATTTTTATAATACTTTGAACACCTCAATCTCTATTTCAGATATATTTTCATAAATGTATAGCATTGTCAAATAATTTATTTTGTATTACTAAGTTACGTAAATAATTATTTTTATGGTTTATTTCATATAAAGGAAGTGCACATGTACCACTGACAACAGATTAATTATTAAGAAAATCTGAACTTACTGTTAGGAACAAAAAATGAATCTCCAATTCGAAGTATTTTGGAAATATTCCCAACACAAACTTCAGCACATCCCTCCAGTACAAAAAAGAACTGAAAATAATATTGCTCATTAATACAAGTAACATATTGTTATATACGGTAACATTAATGCATACCATATTATTCTTTTTTGGATATTCATGTTGTTTTTTCCCTGACGGCACAATCTCTAATACACCTGATATGAAATTAGGATTCGAAATATTGATTCCGATACTTAAATTGGAATTATAAGAGTGTGTATGGTATGTTTGTGGGAATTTTCCAAAATGTTCTAAATATAAAGAAACTCTAGTTAGTAATTTCGATTCATCAACTACTTTTACAGCATTCACATTGAAAAACATTGATGTAAACTATTATAAATAAAAAAAGAAAACCTTACCAAGTTGTTTACTATTCTCAATTTCTGCTATAAGCCTTTGTGCTAATGCTATTTCTTTGAAACTATAATTATCAATTATTTTCTTATTATTATTCTCAGATTCTAAACTATCATGCTTTTGCAAATCTATTATAAGTGTATCGGATGGTATGTTCTTATTTGAAGTTACATAGATGCCATCTGCCCCGTTACTCACGTTATCCAACACTGCTTGTTTATCAACGTTAGATGAAGAATTTTTCTGTTCACGGCGAGAGCTCGAATTTGATGATTTAAATCTTTGAATCTTATTAACTGGAGTTCTTTTTGTTTGTTTTTCTTTTTTGTCAAGAGTATTTACTTTTGCTTGTATGCCATTATTACGAGAATCCAAATCTGTATTTTGATTTTGTGTAACCCTTTCTGGTCCATATTCTTCTGAATTACGAATCTCATTTGAATACAAATTTTCATTTGGATTCATATCCAAGTTATCATTATTTAAATCTAGTTTATTCGTTTCTAATCTTATTGCAACTGGACTTTTTGGCTTTATCTGCTTCAACATATTTGTAAATAACGATTCTTTAACTTCATTAGTGATTATTTCTTTTGTGTGTTTTTGTCGTTTAATTTTAGGTATTTTTGTTTTGCTTGGTACAGACTTGTGCTCTGTATTTTTCGGAATTTGTTCCTTCCAATTGTCGTATTTAGTATGTTGAGACAAATCGCTTGTATCACTGTAATTTGATGGTTGAGAATTTGATTTGGAGATCCAATATGCTTTGTTTGGTATACGTTGCCTTGAAGATTTACGAGTGCCTGTAACACAGTTTAAAGCTAAATATTAAATAGCATAAATATATTAATTCAATTACCATTTGCTGATTCTTGAGATGTTTCCTTTACTTCAACATTTTTCATTAAATTCTGTTCAACATTACTTAGTTTTACTTTGTGTTTTGAATCTTTTTCAGAATTATCAGTCTTATTCTCCTTTTTGTTTGATTGCAATTTGGGTTTCTTCTTATTTTCAAGCATATAATTTTCGTCGTCAGATAAATGTAATGCTTTATCTAATGCCTTTGATAGAGATCTTTTTACTTTTAGATTTGTTTGTTGTAGAATTTTTTTGTTAGTTGTTTCTTTATTTATTTTATTTTTGGGCGACTTTTTAGAGGAATATTTAATTTTTTTATTCTTCAACACTGATGTATCGAAATCTTCTGAAATAACTACTGCTTTTGAATTTTTCTCAGTACTTTGCATGTTAATTGTGTCGTCTTTTTTCTTCTTTTTCATATTTTTTCTTTTTAACTTTTTCTTATCATCCACTTCGTACTTTTCGATATTATCATTCGATTCTTTGTTAGAAATTTTTATTTTATTATCACTGATTTCATTACCATGATCATTTTTATCTGTATTGATTTCGTCTGTGTTTATTAATTTTTCATGTTTATTATTCTCTTGAACATGATCTGCTTTATCGGTATCGATATTTTCAACATTATCCGCATTATTTTTTGTATATTTCAGTAATATATCCGAATCTGTTTCTCCTTTTAATGATACAACTTTTCTCTTCCTGTCCGTTTTCTTTACTGATGTTTTTCTTACAATAAATATATCATCGTCATCAGAGGAATAAAGTACTGAAATAGAATGAATACAAATTTATACAAACAAATAAATTTATAAATAAATAATTCAGTAAAATATAATATTTCGACTTACGCATATTATGGCCTGGAAGATTATTCGGATTATTTATATTTTTATATTCTGCTGATGTATTGGATTTAACAATGGAATTTGTTTTTGATGGAATAATTTCCTTGATTTGATTTTCATCTACAAAGTTATTAAGACATTATAAAAAAGCTAGATCGATAAGCACATTATAATATACTCGTATAAATAGAACATGCAATTTTACTAATACCAGATTGTCTTGAATAATACAACAACGAATCAACCAATATCGCAGTGTATAAACAGAAATTAGATTTGTAGTGTAAATTAAAAATTAACTATATTGAATTAACTTGCTTTGAAATTTTAATGAATATTATTCGTTAGGATTTACTTTGTACTTACTATCTGATACATCTGCAGAATTGACTCTTGCGAGCACTCTTGCTATTGGCGATCCCAACTGATCGCTCTCGTCTACGTTGTTTCGCGTGTTCGCATTACGTATAGGCGTACTACTGATTAGCTGCATTTCCATTTGTAAGATTCTGGCTTGATAAGAAGGGAGTCTGAACGGTATTCCTTTCTAAAATAAAAATAAAATAATATTAAAAAACTATATACAACATACCATACAAAGATTTAGTTAAATTTCTCTCTTCACATTTATATAAATAAAATCAAACACATTTTCTCGCACAACAATAATAACATTTTTTTATTTATTTTTCAGTAATTTAAGTTATATACCTTAACCGTAATTAAGTTAATGGATAATATGCATAAATCTAGGAATGTGATACAATACACATACGTATAAATATTTCAATATATTGACTTTCACAAAGCGTGTGATTGTAATCAAACAATAACTAAATTTATCTGAACGATCTAAATGATTATTACATGAATGTATATGGATCAGTATTTTCTAGAGAAAAAAATTAGATTGCTAAATCATACGTACAAACTAGCGTGTACACGCGTACAACATAATACATGGCAATGAAGAGAGTGAAAACCATGTCTTTGACAAGTAGTAAACCACGGACAGATATCTATTCTGTAATTAAAGTATTCCAGATGCACTTTAAAATCATAGGTATTACAACACTGTCAAAAATTGTGACAACTACTGGCAAAACAATTTACACAAAACAAAAGATGAACATTATTAATGTAACTATGTTTATATGTAAGTATGAAGTATTTCAATATTACTACCTATAAAATAATTTCTCTGCATAATATATTATTCTTGCATTCATATTATACGTTATTACTTATTATTACTTTTTACGTAGCATATAATAAATATACCTTTACACGGCTGGGGATCAGACAGAAGTTTTCACTTAATTATCTATCTTGTAATTCTACAAAAAAGGATTAAATATGATTTGTAAATGAATTTCATCATTTGCCAGCGCATGTTTCAGTAATAACACATTTTGTGAAAAATAAATGAAATATAAAACGTGATACTTTACAAACTCGGTTGCCAATACACATATCTAACTCAAATATTTGTTAATTGGTGTGTTTTTCTTTTAGTGCGCACATCTGTGGTTGGATATTTTCTATATGAAACATTTACAGATGTGTATAAACAACGAGAACCTATAACGAAAGTAATGTATCTATTCACATGCCTGTCAGCTCATGTAACAATGTTGGTATCATTACTAAACAGTTCAGTACTAACGGAAACTTTACAAAAAATTAACGAAGTAGACAAAACACTGAAAATGCACACTTACAATCACTGGATTATTCTATCGGCAACTTTAATTTTTCTATGCACAGCTATTGTGATTGTGTTTTACATTATTAAATTTTTAACTGACGATCCGATGAGTGTTTTAACGGAATATTTTTCTTTTGCCCAAGGATTCATAACACTAACACTAGTGCTCATATTTGTGAATATATTGCTTTTAATCATTAGAGAACGATTTCAAAAGCTGAATCATCTTCTGAACGAACATGACACCGATATAACGTTTTATGTGAAAGAGAAAAGCAAGAAGTATTTACAGAAAAGGGAGACTAAACGTGATTTTTTGAATCTTATGACTGATTTGCACTATCAATTATGTGAATGCGCAATTCTAATTAATGATACATTCACGGTTTCATTATTTTTCTGTGTACACATTGTGTATGGAGAAATAATCTATGGATCATATGCTGTAAAATATCCGTACGATTCGATTGTCAAAGATGTTCATTTCATTTTATTTGGCACTATTTTAACTTTACAGTTGATTAGCGTACTTATATGTTGTCATTTAACTGAAAAAGAGGTAAAGTACTGGTTAAGGCAAAAGAAAACTTAAAAAACGTAACAAATATGTATGATTTTTAGGCAGAAGCAACATTTTATCTACTAGGAGACATTACGGTTTGCTATTATGATGAAACTATGGCATTAACGGTAATATTAATTAGAAATATTATGAAACTGCTTTATTTTGAAACTAATATATTTCAGAGAAATACACTATTACTACAAGGATTACATTATAAAATAGATTTTAATGCCTGTCAGATTTATCCCTTGAATCTTGGAATTTTAGTAGAGGTACACCACATTTTCAACTGTATAGATACATTAACTTATTTATTTATTTTCAGGAAATATCTACAATTACAACGATTGTGTTATTTTTAATTGATTAAATATTAATATGAGTGAGTTTCAAAATAATAGAAAATATAGATAAATGTATATTTAATGTTTTAAAAAATATAGAAAGTGTAGTTTAGAAAAATGTTTGTATGGTTCTTGAATATTTTCACTGAAAATTGTTTATGACGTTGATTTCAATTACATGTCAAGAAACAATAAAGAGAAAATCTTGAGATGGTATCAGTGTATCTAATTTGATTCCAATACAATCAGTAAATGTATCAAGTTGATTCGACTATATAACTTGAATTTTCTACCTTCTTCAGTCATTTAACATCATGTTAGACCACTTAAACAATATATACTCGGTACTAGATAGTGTGTATCTATTTTTTTAAATATGTGGAATGGCTCCCTATAAACGTGTTAAATGTGAGAAAAAACATATTTTCACAACTGACAATTTTGACTACATTAACTTGGCCTTTGTTGTATGTAAGTAATATTGAATTATGTTATATTCGAGGTTTTGACATCCATATATTCGTTTCTCTTAGTACTAAGTGTAATAATATGGAACAGTATGTCAGTCATAATCTATGAAGAAGTAAACAGACCAAACTTAACCATCCATGAAATGTTAATGTATTTATTATACACTGGTACATGCATGTCTGCAGTCATAACTATGGTCGTATTCATGCAACGAAATAAAAAATTTATAATAGCAATAGATAATATGCATACGGCTGATATTTTAATGAAACAACTTCGTATTGAAGTGCCTTATACAATACCAGTATTATTAACAATCTTGTATGTAATTGGATGCTTGTGTTCCCTAACAGCAATGATGACATACGAAATAGTTGTAATGAAAAAAACCTACATGCGAATTATACATGAAAAATGTTCATATCATTTATCACTTGTCATACTATCTATAGCGAATTATCACTTTATCGGATTCATTTCCCTGCTGTATTTACGGCTGAGACAAATGAATAAGTTTCTTGAAAATCTGGAAGAATACGAATACGAAAAGAAGAAAAGTTCCAACGATAAATATCTGTACGAGAAACGTACAATAATGTTTGTAATGCGTACAATAACAGATCTCCATGATCAACTGATAAACTGTGGAAATATGATCAATGAAGTATTCTCAGTGTCACTTCTTTGTTTTATAGAACTAATGACTTTGGGATTTCTGGGACAATTGTTTTCATTTTGTAGTCCAAATCATGTGTACTCTACACAAACAAATATTGCTGGTTTTATCATATACGCCTTGTTTCTGTTACCAATACTTATTCCATCAGAATTCACAATGAATGAGGTAAACATCAAACGCATATGAACTCTTTCAAAATCAATGTTAAATTCAACATTTTATTCTACTGAAATAATAAAAAAGGTTCTTTTTTTTAATAAAGTTTATGATTTATAGGCAAATAAGACACTTCCTTTAATGGGTTTGCTTAATATATGTTATTATAACGAGGCAGCTGCCACTGAGGTAAGTTGAAGATCTGGAAGTAATAACTTTTTAAACATTTGATATTAACATTTTACATTATAGAGAAATACACTCCTATTACAAGGTATACATCACAAACTGAATCTAACAGCTGGTGGAATTCATACACTTTGTATAGGAGTTCTTATAAAGGTACGGACTATTTATTTTCAACATTATTCTCTGTATAACAAAATGTCTATACTTTTCAGCAAATCAATTCAATGAATACATTTTTAATATTTTTCCTACAAATACAACCACCATCTACAAGTTAACAAGATACACTGAATACATCCAATATAAGCACTTAAATTACGTCTTACATGATATACCAAATTCTTACAAATTTCTATAAAAGGATAGTTACTTACTTGAATATTAGAGAATAGCATACTTTTCTTTTTGCTTGACATAGTTTCTATCGATATTAATCTATAAAAGTAAAAAACAAAATTGTAATATTAGTCTCATAAAAGTTATGTTAGTAAATACAAATATTATAGGTTAAAATTGTTTTTCTGTGTACAGACTTACAGTTCTATAGCATAAATTAAAATACGTAGCAAATCAGTAATTAACACTTTAAACCAGTTATTTCACAATATTATAATTCATATGATCAATTACTGGAATCAATCAAATTGACATATTTTCAAAATAGCTTGTACAAACAACTGTTGGCATTTTGAAATGACATACCTTTAACCTGCTTTAACCGCTCAAATAGTCCCTATTTCAGTCGTACGAATCGTATCTCTTGTTAAAATATTTATAAAATAAAATAACAGATACACTATTTGTTTATACGTATAAAACATTTAATTAATTAGATATAATTATGAACTTTTATTTAATACAGTTTATAATAATATCTTAAATTTGATGTAAAGCAATCTAAAACTATATTTTAAACAGAACCACATTGCCATGATGTTCACTACCAACTTAATTTAGAAATTGAAGAGAGAAAAAAGAATAATTGTTGCTATTACTGGTAGGTGCATGATTGTTAGAGTATAATTTTCAGTTGTTATAATTTTTTTATTGTTATGTTACACAATGGTTAAATAAATATTAAGTATAACCATATATGGAGTTTTAACTATAACCTGTAGTACTAAAATAGTTTATGCGTATTACGTATGCTATCAGCTTTAATCTGGTATTACTATATATTTTCAGAAAAAATTAAACAATGAAGCCATGGCTTTATTAGTTGTTCCTCTGCACAAGCACCCAGAATATATGTTACAATGTTGCACATTAATAAATGCGGAATGGACCCGAAGTGAAACTGCAAGACTTCGTAGTCTAGAATGTTCATGTGATTTCTTACCCGTAAGCCTAATACTTTTACAAAATAACGAAGTGATAGGGCATCTAAAGCTTTCTACGGTACCAAGTATTCAAGAATCATGTTTTGTAGAATCAGTAGTAATACTGGATAAATTACGAGGACAAGGATACGGTAGTTACTTAATGAAAGAAGCAGAGAAATACTGTCAAAATAATTTACGCTTAAAAACAATATATTTATCAACGAAAGGACAAGAAAAGTTTTACGAAAAGTTAGGTTATATACAATGTGAACCAATTTCAATTTATGGTGGTTTTGTAAATAATACAAAAACAATACAGAAAACATCAAATGTAGGGCCTACACCACCACCATTACCAAAAAATAATGTACCACCGAAAATACAACAGAAAACTTATATGTGTAAAAGTATAGAAAATAGTTGTTAATTTATTGCAATAAAATATTTATTATCAGATAGTCTTTGCATTTTATACATACGTAACAGAATAAAACCAATACCAATAATATTTAAGCTTTGGGAATAGTAGAAATGCCACACACTTTCTCATAATTTTCTGGTTGTGACAAACTCTCAACCAAGAATCTTCCCAAATCATGCTTAGAGACTATACGGCCTGGTGAGCTGTCGTACTGAATTTTATATTCACCTGCTGGTTGGTCTATAAATGTTCGAAAGTATTATATTACAATGGTATATATATTCTTACATTTATTCACCATACCTGCAATATGAGGTGGTAAACAAGCAATGTATTTCAAACCAGAAGCCTTAACAGCATCAAACATTCGTTTATGATCTGCATGCAAATCATTGAAACGAGGTGGTATTTTGTCATCGTCCCAAAATAAAAATGCTGACAAACACACAGATATCACATTTACATTGCATTCTTTCATAGCTTTCATAATGTTTTTCAATCCTTCACTCATATCTGTAGTTGGACTTAGATCATTACGAGTTCCCAGAACTACTACAACTCCATCAACACCCATTACACCTGTCAGTACTTCGTTGTAGTTTAGGGCATTTCCGACTACTACTTCAACTTTTCTTTTTAAATCATCAGGTAGTTTGGATACATCTCGTACAAATGCACGAACTTTAAGACCTAGTATATAGAGGAATGTAAGTATATATTATTTACAGAAACTACTTATGTATTACCTTTGTTTATAGCAGCTTGAACTGCACATAAACCGGTATAACCCGTTGCACCAAATACAACGATAGTATTCATAGTTCAAATTCAACAGCAAGTTAGGTTACAATTAAATAAGAACAAAAATCCACTGTAATGTTCAATGATACGTCCAATGTTTAAGTACTATAGTTACACGTTAATGTAGGGGGAGTAAGTAATTAAATAATTCCAAATAATGATATGTCATTCTCATAGCAGTAGTTGTCACAATTTATTTTATGAATTGCGGGCATTGTAGATTCATTATACATCAACGGTGTATGTAATAAATAGATTATAGATGAAGACAATAAACACTGAACTGTCATGTCACTGTGCAATTTTATTCTACAATAATTTTCATTTATGAAAATTATAATTTGTACGTAACTGTTTAAATGGTGAAGATCTGTTCACACTATATTGACAATGTCAAACGTATATGTTGGAAAAACTTAAAATATTGGAATATTTTCTGCACATTGCATTAAAGATTTATACAAAATATAGAAAAAAATTTTACTTCATTTATAGAATTAATTAAGTACATTTTTTCGTATATTTTTTTTTCTTTCTTGTTATACGTTTGTGAACCAGCCTTAATATTTTGAATTGTTTCAGTTGTCATAACAAGTTTAGTGTAACAACATGTAAGAAGCAGTAACAAGTGAGTTGTGAAAATAATAAATAAGTTACATGGGTCAACATACAATCTGTGCTTCAAAAGCTACTGTGATAAAATAATATTACAAAAATATCGTGGTTGTGGTTGAAGATAAGAATGATTGAAAACATGAATGAACAAGAAAACATGATTTTAAATGTACACCAAGTGGGTCCTGATGGCATGATAAATGAATCAGTAAAAATCGAAATAGATCCCTCTGTTAATATAGTTTCTGATTCTACATGTACCGAAGTAAATAACAACATCAATAATTATACATTGAACTGGGAATTTCAAGATGATGACAAGATCCGTTTTCACTTTCCTGAAGACGAGAACCCTACACTCACTGTGATCAAAGTGGAGGTAGATGGTGAATTGAATCAAACAAGTTATGCTACACAGATAAATTCTACAACAAACTCTGCAGAAGGTCCGTATGTTTTTACTGAAACTAAATTAGAACAAATAAACTATTTAAATCTACCAAATACTGCAGTGATTTCGTGCCAAAATTGCGAAAAGAAATTTACAACGAAGTATCACTATCAACGGCACACGTGTGAATTCAATGCCGAAAAAGTAGTACTGAAACCTGAAGCAGTAGGAAAAGATGTAAACAAAGCTATTCGCATGAAATATGAGTGCGATATTTGCAAAAAATCATTTATAAGCAATAGTAATTTAGAGCGTCATAAGAATTGTCATAAAAATAGTAATGAAAACGCTTGTGAACATTGTAATAAAACATTTGTCACTGAAAATCGATTAAAAATCCATAAAGAAAACCACTGTAAGAAGACCGGGGATACAACGAAGTTTTATCGTAGTGATGTTGCTGTGTGGCGTTGTGAGAAATGTAAACAAGTGTTTGCAAGCGAGACTGCAGGTAGAACACATGTTTCACTCTGTGTAGAAGTTGCACAGCAGATTGAAGAAGGGAATTCACTTGAAAATAATAACGAAAAGGAAAATAATTCTCCGTTGCAAAATAATATTAATCACAATGAAAATAATTTGGATGCTAGAATTGAGAACAACATAACAACAGAATCAGAAACAAAATCTAATATTTCTGTACTGGTTAAAACTATCACGGAGATGTTATTTCAGTGTGAATTCTGTAATCGCACATATGCTTCGAAAGGTTCTGTACTAGAACATCAGCAGAATCATACTACAGAAAAGAACTACGAATGTATTTCTTGCGAACAACATTTCGATAATTTCACCACAGCCACAGAACACTGGCTGAACAAGTGCAGTAATGATTTAAACTTATTCTATTTGCCGAGACTTCTGTACTGTGAACTGTGCGATAAAAGTTTCAAATCGCATGAAATACTGTACAACCATAAAAATAAAAAGAAACATTTCGTCCCGAAAATATGTAAAGCTAAAGAGAATAAGACTGATACGGATGTAGGGCTTGTTCAAATGATTGAGAATATGATTCATACAATGGAGGCTAAAAATCAGGAGGAAAACAATAGTTCTTCACCGGCGATTACAGATATTAAAGTAGAGGATAATACTGAAGAGAATTCAGAGAGTGGCAAGAAGAAGCGTGGTCGTAAGCGAAAGTATCCTAAGCCTGAAATAAATAATAGAAATCTTATATTGGGCGAATCTTGTCAGTATCAGTGTGAACGTTGCGTTATGTGTTTCAATAACATTGCTACAATGGATAAACATAAGGAGACTGTACACGCTACTACACATAAATGTGACCAATGTGGACAGGTAAAATACATTCTTTACATACATTTCTACATATAACAAATCTTAGCATGTTCAATTATATTTTTCATTTCCAAAGTTATGCTTGGTTTTTACTTATAATGTAATTTGATGTTTCAGTTGATATTATTTTGTATTGACAGGTATTACAGAGTGCTAAAGCCCTTATGATCCATAGCCGTGCTCATCAAAGCCTCAAGCCTTACGTGTGTGACCAGTGTGGTCGTAGTTATTCACAAACCTCTCACCTGTGGCAGCACATGCGATTCCATCAAGGTTTCCTCGCCATACATTCCTTTATACATCATTACAGATCCTTGCTCTGAAAACATAATTACACACACACACACACACATAATTCAATATGTCATTCTACACACACAATATACTCTGCATGTTTTCACATACGTAATCATACATACACAAAGCATGTTCAGGTATTGTTGATAACACTGTTAACTGAATTATATTTTAGGAATAAAACCGTTTGCTTGCCCTCATGAGGGTTGTGAAGCTCGATACACAATACGTCCGGATCTGAAGGACCATATCAGAAAAGTACACACTCGTGAACGTCCCTTCAAGTGTAATGTGTGTGAAAAGAGTTTTCTAACTGGATCAGTCTATTATCAACATCGTTTGATTCATACTAACGACCGTAGATACGGATGCGAGGTAAGTTACTTGATATTTATTATAATCACTGTAGCAAATTAACTGGTTTGTTTTTAGATTTGCAACAAGAGATTCTTCCGTGCAGATGCACTGAATAATCATCGCAGAATACATACCGACGAACGTCCGTATCCATGTCCAGTTTGTGGTAGAGAATTTCGTCAAAAAGGTGACCGGAATAAACATGTTCGTACTCAACATTCCATCTAAATAGAAATTTTCTTTAATATATTTATTGACTGATAATTATAATTAATGTTACATCAAATATATGACGTATTGTTGTACATTTAAAATTTCCCCATATTTAATTGTTAGTTTTCATTTTATTACCATAATTGATTTATTGTTTACGTACAACTTATTTTTGTTTA
>JAGJTL010000039.1:2590297-2654866 GCA_022063505.1 Calosoma granatense
ATATAAATTATAATTACATTTAATAGTTATTCTTATTAGAATAAATAGTATATAGGTTCAACATTAATTAGTATTAATTAAAATTCGCAGGCTTTAGGCACTTAACATTTGTTCTATAAGCTGACAATTTGAACTACATTGTTATCAGTAAGTTATGTCAAAAATATTTATTATCATGTGAGCATATTTTTTTGAAAGACAAGTATGCATTTCTAGCTATTATTGAGCAATATAGCGAATTTTTATTTTGTAGCATGTAATCGAATATTAAAATGTAAATTACATTAGTATCACCATTATCTACATTTTGGAAAGAGCAAACAATTATTAATACTGAAGAATTTGAATGTTTAGTTTGTGAATAATAGCAATAAAACGGGTTATATGGAATATCTATAAAATCATATTTGTACTAAATAATATTTTTATCTAACTATTACGTATAAATAGTACGTCATGTCTGGTAACTTAAAAATAAATCAACTCAGTTCTGCTTATATTTCCTGTTTTCCGAATGCCTTAAAATTAAATACTGATTTGTTTGTAAGTGTAAGAAAGTATATTTAATTTTTTGTCAATTATATGGTGCTTTGTTTTCCTCGTAATTTGCTGAGCGTTTAAACTTGACTTATAGGAAGTGTTGCAGTTTTCTGTTCCGGTTCTAAGAGCACTTCTGATTCTTCCAATGTTATTGCTGAAACCTCTTTGTCAATTGTATTCAGAGAAATTTCCATAATTTTAAAGTCGGCAACAAAACAACTCCGTAACAATAAAGTAATGAATGCTAAGAACCACGTGCCAACACAAATGGAAAGTACAACTGGTATAGATTTAAAACGCACCGATGTTTTCGAATCAAATTGCGTCCATTTTAATGTAAACTGATCGATTATCGGTACACAGCTGAAATACATATTTACATTAAGGTTGAAGTGTCATAAAAGTAAAATTTCACTTACCTAGAAACATTAAGTTCTCGTTTAAATTCGCCACAGAAAGCATTTAAACCATTCTGCATTTTTAAGAAACCAACTAACATAATAATTGCAAATATTCCTGTTATTATTAAAGATGGAAGTACTATATGCCATGGTTGTTTGATTCTGTAACAGTAGTGCGCATTATATTTACAAATCATGAATTGTATTTAGTTTAATACTAACTTACCCTGACTGGGAATCCCTACTTCCTCCTCTGGGACACATGGTGAAAAATGTAATAAAAATTGTTCCAACAATCATGGACATAATTGGAACATACTGACAAAAGTCGCATATTTCATCTTCACCCCAAACAGTTTTCGTCAAATCAATTCTCACTTTAGGTTTCGGAGTAATAGTTGTTGTATTATCCTCTACAATGTCTCTATTCATAAGACCTGTCGCATTTTCTGGGTCAAATATGATGTGAGGAAAGAGAATACAATTATCCGCAAATTCTTCCCTCATTACACCAAATAAATAAGAACCAGCGAAACCTGTCGTTGCTGCTACTATGTAAAAAAATACTTGTAATCCTACAAAAAACATATATATTTTATATATTTCCCGTATTGCGACATAAATATCACATATTTTGAATAATAAGTACAAATTATTTCACTGAAATGCATTTATATTCATTAAAATAGCCTTTTGCTTATTTGAAAAGTGTCACAAAATATAGATATAGAACATAAATGATAAACAAGTTATCACACAACGTTCTTACCAAAAACGTGCGATTAACTTGCCGATAAAAACATGCAGTTTTATATACATATAACAACTACAGTCAGTAATAAAAATATTGTATGTACCTTTCCATGCTTTGTTCACTTGTACCGATGGTCTGTCAATAATTTCGTAGTATCTTTGTAATAACACCATAGTGGCATTTGCAATGCACTCCTTTGAACCTTGTACGTAATCTGCAAAAATAAATATTACGACATTTACTTCTGTTTACACTGTTGACTAATGATGGTGGGATACAGTGGGAACCGCCCAACGAGGCCACCAGATGAATGTACAGCTGATCTGTAAATGTTTGCGCCTCCGTTGTCATAGCAACATGCGATTACAGTGCTATGAACTGCGGCAAAGAAAGGTACGCTACGATAAATACTGTAACTACACAACCCGCTAAACACTGCAGCTAATTGGATTGTCTGCAGTCATGAATTGTATTTGAATTATTGTTGCGGAAAGTAATAAATATTGTTTTTGATTCATTTATATATACGTATAATGTATGTTGGAAATATAAATTATTCAGAAGCTAATATTGATCGAAATATGTATATTCTAAATAAGGAAAATGTAAACAAACATATTTTTATGCATTCCTATTTCTAGACACACGTTTATCCTGTATAATTTTGTTTTATAAAATAGTTTGGCTGTTACTAGTAAGTACTGACTGTAAACTATGTAAATCAGTTGCTATTGTTACTTGCGTGCTATTCTCAAATATGCAAATATGAACAAAATTTCCTACAACAACACTATTATAGTTCATGTTTGATGTCAGCACTCTATAATTTAATTTGTATAATCGATTATTTTACTAACAACACTTCATAACATTTCTTTTTAAGAATACAACATATTTTGTAAAAAAATTAATACATATTTATGAGACAACATAAAAAGCAAGTGAAATTGCACTAATGTTAGTAATTTACAATTTAAATATTTCTAATTCGAGAAAGTACGTGTGCATACTTGCAACAACTATATTTTTATACGTACTTTGTATTTTAATTAAGACCTTATAGAAATTGTACAGCGGAAATTTAAAATGTTGAAAACCGAATAAGATACGTACATGCGCTCTTTTACGTCACACTTCGCATGCGCAATGTGAATATTTTCAATCGTGTTGTGATGCGAACGTACTGTCAGTATATCCACAACAATCGGGCTTGTTAGACATTCTTGTGCGCCTTTTTGATGAATGAAATCGAATCATATTTGTGTACTGTGTGTCCCTTGTACTTAAATAAATGTATTTTCTACAAGTCTCATTTATGGAATGGGAACCGGATTAAAATTTATCGAAAATAAGCGAAAAACTAAATTTCAAGTGTCAACCTATGATGTATATTTAAATTATTGTTAAAAAACGCTTACTTAACGAATGTGTTCTTACGAAAGCCTTGGATATTAAAAAAAAAAACAAGAAATCAAACACTTAATTAAGAAGTAATTTAATTGATGTTTTGGACTACAATTTACAAGAATGATTTCGGGATCAGAATACGCAAGCAGCGGTAAGTAAAACCTATTTACGATACAATGTATTGTTGTAAACTTGTTGTGATAAGCGGGCGGATTCTTGACTTGTGTTATCGTGAAATCGGACGTCCCTTCTAGATACAATTTTTTCAACTTGTCGGCCTTCGTCGTAACAACAAAACACATTCTGAAAATAAAAGAAAGAAAGAAAGAAAAAATGACAGTAATTTGTTTTACGTCGCCATGGTAACTAGGATTGCCCTGCAGTGTTTCTTATTTTATTTACGTTCTAACTGAGGTGTACATCGCGATAACAGTTGCGACACGTATATTTACGTGACACACGTCCTAGACTTTGTTGTCGACAAACGCAGTGCAGCAAAACAATCGAAAACGATTCGCTGCAGTCGTAGAAAAATTGAAGTTCGCGAGACAACAATGCGTAGAATCGATTTTCATTTACTGCGTAACATGTCGGGGTATCGTTGACCCAAATTTAGGACAAATCCTTTCTTGAATTGGGTTAGTCGAGAAAACAAAAAGGCGACTGCATTCTCAATGAAACGCAAGAACTCAAGAATTATTTTGTATGATTTTTCCATTATTTTGTGTTGAATATTTTCATATGAATGTAATCATCTAAATACCGTATTGTATTTGTAATTAATATTAATGGGATTGAAAATAATAAGGAACACAACATAACAAACTGAATTTTAGTACTGTAATAAAATAATTTCTTGTACATTAAGATCTATTTATTTAGAAGTATAGAAACGTTTTTATTTGAAAAAAGTTTCAAGTAACTGCAACCTGTTTAACAAGAACGTTATGTGGGTGGCGGATTATTCTACGTTGTGAATGTTCTCAGCTCCAGATTTATCAAAACTTTTTAAGATAAATATAAGCTATAAATAGTAAACATTACATACCGGTATAAAAAAGATATTCTTAATAATAGAAAAGAATTAATTATTTCATATTTTATGAGCTCCGTGTTGTGGTTGTTTACCATGTTGAAAATTCGGAACTGTTGTGATTTTTAATGAACATTTATGTTTGCCGAAGGGCACAGAACCCGCGTCAGTAGGAGCGAAATCAAGTTATATGATCCTTACGTGAGCCATAATGGCTATATTTTAGCATTTTCACAGCTCAACAATACAGTTTTCCGATTTTATGCATATTTTGGCTATATGACATTATCAGTTGAGTTTTTAACAAAGTAATTTATGAACTGACAACTGACATTGAAGAATGTTTATTATTAAAACTGAGACAGTTCATGTATTCCGTATGTTCTACTTTATCGTGATGCATATTTCACACGGTTCAACGTATCTAGGTGTAATTCAACTGTCTAGTCTAGGTAATATATTTCCAACGAAAACTACTGTCAGATTAAAAGTTCCAATTTTAGATTGAAATACACGAAAAGTACGCAAAGAATATATTCTCCATTTTACTTAATATTTCATATATAACTTGGATTTTCTATTAAAAGTTTCTAATCACTTTTTATTATATTCTTAATCAATATTCCATTCAATATTTGACGTTTCAAATATATTTTAATTTATTTGTACGAACATGCTTTTAACAGAAATTTCAGTAATAAATTAACTAAAATATATTGCAGTCACCGGTGCAATAATATTATATTAACCTTATTACTACGTAGAAAATGTTTATATCTAATCTTAAAATATATGTAAGGAGATTTTGTTTATACTCTGAGATATAGACCAGAGAATGTATGTGTGTGTTTTCCAGCTTTGGTTACACGAGTAAAATCGACCCTATTGTCATGGTAACGACAGTGCAAGCAAACCGGGTATTCATACCGCATGTGCACATTTAATTTACTTTGCATTTTTTCCCCTTTTGTTACATGCACATTACATTAAATAAAATAGAAATTTATATGTTTAGTTGTATGGACGTATACAAGCAATTTTATATTTAAAAAAATTAGCTAATGAAAAATATATTACTTAGGTAGATATACAATAATTAGCTTTTTCATACTATTGCGCAATGTTTATAATAAGCACTGATAAATGAAATATCGACTTAAATTCATATATTAGAAATTAAACTGTAAAATCAGGAATTATTGTTTTGTAATCATTGCATAATTGTTATACATAATTCATTATGTTTTATGTATTGAGTCAGTAGATTGGCATTTGTATATTTGTCCGTAAATAGCCAAGGTTACGTGGCAAATCTGAAGATCATGACTACATAATGTAGATAAAGTGTAGTGGAAGGTTTCGACCTGCAGAAAACAAGGACGTTCATTTTTCAAGGTGTCTGTCATTGAGTAAATCCTTTAAGCTTTGAGATATATATCCTATAGCGACAACCGTATTTACTTTCATTATTAATAGCGGTAGCCAAAAATATATTAAATATGAAAGTATAAATCTGTTTTTTGCAATTACCTACCAGTAAAATAAGTATGTAGATATTTTCATATACACAGCGAAATTAAATGTTTGTTTTATATTTTTTACATCCAAATGTAAGCTTGATAAATTAATGTGATATTGTTTAAGATGGATACATCAAATATTGATTAAAATAATCAGTATGTAATTCACGATATTTGAATAAAAAAACTTAAATGAATTTTGTTTGATAACGATAAATCAATACAATTTTAACTTTGGTTAAAAATATATGCTGCAAGTAAATAGATAAAATAAATACATATGCGCTTTGTAAGACTGATATGTTACGAGTATTGCTGGTTTTACTTTGAAGTGCTTGCAAGATCAAATATGTTGGTTGGTGACAGTGCGATTGAATATCAGTCAGTTGAAATTAAATAAACACTTGTTTGTTATTTACAGAGATTCAATATATTCTTTATTGACTCGTATTTCATATAGTTTTAATAAAATCTCTGCGTCTTTCCGTGGTACAGTTGCACCATACTTTAATATAAATATTGAAACTGTATTATATGAACTAGTGTGTCGGGATATGCAGGTGCAGGTACATGTGTGTGTACCTGTATTGCTTAGAGGATGCAGTATGACGTGTTCTGTTATGTGCCGTGTAGTGCTGTGTCCATGTGGCACCCGGCGTGTGCCGATGTTCAATGAACTGCAATGGGCTGATCCGGGGTGCGCCCGGTGGAACGGCTGCCGGACGGGGTCAGAGTGACGCGTAGCGTAGTGGGGATCGATATAGAATGGTGGTAGCGAGACGCCAGGTGGGGATCAGGAATGCCCCACTTTGCGTGGGCGACCGTCTGTAGGGGAGACCGCGTGTACAGATCTAGCAAGTGGTTGTACCCCCTATACGAGTATAGCTACGTACACTGGGGTACACATAATATTCGATCATTTATCCACTATTTCCTATTCACTACAGTAAATAGGCAATTTTCTGAAATTCAAATCTATTTTCTGCATTAATTGTCCTAAATTTTCTCATATTGCACTTAATTCCAGAAGCGGTATAATCATGTATTTCATTTTGATTTTCTTATTGAATAATGTATATTTATTTGCTGAACGTATTCTTAAATATAAGTTTTTAAAATTAATATTTTTTATTATATATAATTCATGATCACGAAACATGAAAAGATACTTAAGACTCTATAATTTCTCACATTAAAAACATGTGTATTTAAAAGGATCGATCTTAGAACAATTATTTACCAAAAATTTAAATCCTTTACTCTAAACAATTTGTTAAAAACATCTTTTGATAGAAACTGAAAACAGATGTATTAACGTCAAATTGACTGATGTAGAAGATAGAATTTAATATCGTGAAACAACATCTCCTGAGTAATTTATTATTGTCATAAGAGTATTAATACACCATGTAAAAGCATACGTAGTATTCCTAGTATTTCCAGAACCATTAGAAATAATGATTCTAGAATAAAGTGCCATTAGTAAGTCCGGGAATCGAAATCAAGTAAGGTACCTACGTATGTACATTCTCACAAACCCTTTTGTATAATTAACATCCTCTTCTCATGAATTCACCAATGATTTACAAATATTGAATGATCTGTTCAATTTTTAATAGCTGATTTGACAAACAGGCGATTTTGAAAATTATTTTTTGGGCACTGTTATGGCGGAGAGGATATCATTTTTTATATTGATTTTAGTAACCAATCCATATCACAGTAATAGTATCTATAAAGGCATATATTTGTAAAGAAATAAAAGTATTATGATTGTAATTATTTTAATTGATAAATTAGCTACGTGGTTTCCATTGAAGGTTACGACGTCACATATTGCCAGGGTGTTAGTAAATGTCAATGTTAATGATTTTTCATAATCACATCAACGTCACCATTGCTTTGCAGGTGCTATACCGAGTTGTGTGAAATATATGCCTTATATTTGATGAATGCGCGCGTTACCATCTTGAAGAAATAAATGTACACCTGTGTTCTTTAAAATGACATTTCTAATTTCCCTGTCCCCTGTTCAGTTTGAAGAACAATAGCTAAATTTTGCAATAATCCCTGATATATTTAGAAACTTAGACAAGTGTCCATGGGCCTGATTGTTTTACTTTCTAAATAATTAATATGTAAGTACGCTTACTTCAGAAAATGGTCGAAATTAACTAGAAATGTTTATTCACTGTTGTTGAAAAGGTCAGAAATAATAATATCAAGTGTACTGTGGCATGTGTAGAACGCATGGAACTATGTACATATATCTTTTTAATAAATTAAAATGCTGGTGGTCTCCCAGGGGATGTGGAACTCTCAACTCCGGTACATGAAACTTTCATTGTATGATTAGGAAGTGACGTCATTGTGTGTTACATTAAATTATTAACAGACAAAACATGTAGACACAAACATCAGTTGCGCACATACTAGAACACACGCTCCACCATGTTCAATTGTTTACAGAACAATATAGTCATACAGTATTGTTGTGTTACACTGTTGAAATTCGGTAAAAAACGAATGATTGTTTACTTTCTGTACTAGTTATGTGAAACTGCTATTTGAATTACAACGTTTTTCTGTACGTATACTCTATTTTTCAATATTTGCACAGTAGAATAAATGTGACTGAAGTGGAAATGAATTTATTTTTAATGGATTTTTAAATAAAAATATGTTTTTTAATTTATATGATTGATCGAATGCCTGAGTTTATAATTGAATAATGAAATATGATTCTTAATTGGTATGAAAGATATCGAAAATGTATTTTGAAAACAAAATTTCATTAACATAAATGGAATATTATGAATTTATGCATGAAAATTTTTTGGAACTGAAAAGAAATTTCTCTTTCTTATTAAATACGCCACAAGGCTTTAGGAATTATGAATATTTAATAATTTGGAGATAAGACTTTATATTATATAGATATTTAGAAATACAATACAGACAAATGTTATTTAATTTTTGTTTTGATATACTAAAATAGTTTTCTCTTTTTCTTTTACTCGCTCTTATAATAAGTGAGAATTATTCATTTCTAAAAGGTTCCTGTTCTTAATAACCGCTACAATTTGCGAGAATTTATGAAGGTAGGGAGGCAACATGGTTTCAGTGTTTCACCTCTTCATCTCTCTGTATACACTCGGCACTTAGCAACAGCCACTAGCTGCTAAATTTCCCTTTGTAGGCGAGGTCGCTTTACCGTTTAAACCACAATGATTCTTGGTATATTATTTTAGCCAGCTAATTAAATCCAATTAAGTGTTGATTGAACTTAGTAAAGAAAATCTTATTTTACAGATATATCACATAATGTATGAATTCACCATAAAATTGAAACATGTCCTGAGCAGAGATAACCTGTAATATAAATACTACGACAGATATCCAATTTTAACTGTGACGTGCTTGCAAATTATTAACTAGTGGCATAAATAAGTTAGTGTTACAATTTAAATGTGTTGCTAGTAATAGTTACAGAGTTTAATGTTCGTTGTACGCAGTGGACACAAAGATGGTTGACAAAGTTATGCAATGGAATTGGTTTCCAACAAAGGAAGTGGTTGCTTAAAACTGTTTCAAAGGGTTCATTATACAAAGTTTACTTACTGCTACCAAAAGCTACACATAATGTTAATTGGTTTCTAAATTGTTAAAATATATATACAGAGAGGGTGATGTACTCTAAAATGTTTAAATAATAATGTAATATTTAACCTCTGAAATGCACGTAATATCGTTACACGTTACACACGTGACAGAATTTAGATTGATTTTGGTAAAATATTTACGGCGCTTTTCGTGCGTATCATTTAATAAACAAATGTACATCCCTCGTGTATATACGTCAGACGTCACGTGACTAACGGACGTAATAAATAATGACTTACCGTTACTGGTTATTGGAAAGCACTTCTAAACTTACAGTCAATAGGTTTTCCACGTTTTGTGTAAAGGAGAGACACACAGCTGTACGGAGAACATCGATATTTGTTCTATCCTGTTGTGGAAAGTTTCACGTGACATACGTTCTGTTAGATATCTGTCCAACCGATACCGTAACCGTAACCGTACTTCTCGTGTTCACTACGTCCCGACTACATCTGCCGAAACTGTAAGTCTGACATTCTTTTTGCGTGTTATGTTTCAGAACAACATGTGAACATTCATGCTTGATATTATTTCGTGTAATTATTTATACAAGTGACTGTAATCTATGCAGGAAATATTAAAAGGAAATTCAATACGGAATGTGAAAATTATAACGTAATTATTTTATTTCGGTGGGAATTATATTTGAGTTAGGAAATTTGGAATTAGCAAATGGAAATTCACTTAAATGGTGCTGAAATGAATTAATGAATATCAGATAAAAATGTACATTTTGTTTTTCTGATTTCGTGTTTAAATTATTTGTCGCTTGAAATATATTTTGGTGGTAACTTATTTCAGTAAAATAATATTTGTGGTTGACTGTATTTAATTATTCAACATATTTTATATGGCGAAATATATATTCATTTGACTGAAATAATAATTGAGATAAATAGTATTTCAATAACATATTTCATTGTTCTGTATACTATAGCAATATTTCATTTAACTATAATAAATCTGAAATTACATTTATTAATCATATCGTCTTGTATACATTTTAATGAATATTTCATATCTATATTGGGTACTTGGATATTAATATACCTTCATTAAAATGTCAATTTGAAATAAAACACGCAAGTTCATTATAAAAGTAATTATATTTGTGTAGTGGATATACTGTATAATTAGTGATATGAAGAACAAACATCGATAACAAAATGTTTAAATATTCTTTTATTTTTCCAAGAATATTTTTCCTTTTCTTCGTAATAGAGTCCCATTACAATGATTGCATTATTATGTAACTCTAGTCATATTTCATAAAATTTCCAATAAATTAATTTATTAGATCCATTTAGTTTGCATTACTTTTGAAATTAATCGACAAATTGATTCAATTAATTTTTGCCATGAGACAAATATTTATTAAACAGTTATTTACTATTGACACTGTTGAAATGAAATATGAGTACTACCGTTTTGTTTTTCAAGTTGACAATCAAATATGCACAAAAAATGAACATTCACATTTTTTTTATCAAAAACGTGTGAATAAATACACAAAGACTTCCCTCAATTATTTATTCAAGAATCAAGGTATTGATTTCCATATTTATTCAAATGTGGCATAAAAAAATTGGTAACCTTTGACATTTAAATTATCCTTGTATCATTAATGAGCCAATTCGAGGTGTAGAGCCAATGGGCTGATTTTAGCACTTGCAATTAATTCAGTTCTATCCTAAATAATAATATCAAATAACAGTGTATACAATGCCTTAGCTTATATTAAATTATTTCCATAAGTTTACTTAGAATATTCTTCTTTATATTACTGAATTCGAATTCATTTCAGTTATTTTAGAACGGTGAAAAATCGTAGCTTGTTATATACAGAATTTCGAATTTAAACCTCTCGAGCATTCTCTAAATATGGTCAAGCGGTTTATCCATTAACAATGTCATCTATCAATATGAGTGTCCTATGTGTACTAAATCCGTTCTATTTTCGATGTGAAAATCAAATATCACATTTCTAGTTGAAAATCAATTTGTAACTAAGTATTTTAATAAACCTTTTAGTTGTATGAAATGAAATGTATTATGTAATATTTGATGAATACTTTTGAAATGTGAACATAGTCGTTCTATTCATTCCTGCTGTCAATATTTTCTAAATGTCGTTGAACTCTGAATGAAAATTCTAGCAGTGTTCTCATAGCGAATGTAAACATTGTAAATATGTATTCATAACTACATTTCTCCTTACTGTTATATGCAAAGGATTGGAACTTGTTGTGAGTATTTTGTTTGTTTGTTTGCAAATGATTTACATCAATGGAGAGATGGAGAGGTAGCGGTGGTGTGTTTGTCTGTCGTAATAGTGATGTTAATGGTAGATGTGTTCCATTGAATAAAAGTTGTGGATGTCGTGCTGGACGGTTTGTCCCAGGGAGAATCAGGTCACAGAAAGTGAAATAAGATCCAGCACGTTGGTGACTGTTATTTTGGTACACCTGTATACGCACATGCGCGCATGCTCGTATATTAATGAAATACAGCGATACTCAATGGAAGATGAAGCACACGGCATACGGCAGTGTCTGTAATTAACTGTGAAATATAGCGCTGCAGGGATTTCAACCATGAAATACCCGACGACGAAGCTCACAGTGATATTAAATCTCCGCGTTGTTTGCCCGTTAATAAATTGACCTGTTACTTGATATTTATGCTCCAAATTAGTTTTCTGAATGAGAAAAATGATCAGTTTGGCAAGTTATAAATGTATAGCGAAACTTGAAACCATTGAAAAATATTCTGTGAAATTCTAAATAGCAACAGAAATTCTACAGCAAGATGTCCTACATGTTCATAGAATTAGGTATTGGTGTTATTTTCTTCGAATATTATATGATATTTTAAATTATAAAATAATATTGAAAAACTATCTCTTTACAGAAGTAGGTAGTTTGAAATTGAAAGTAGAGTGCCAAGTCTGAAGAAAAGAGACAACGGAACAAACACTGTTTGAACTAGCCTTATTGTAGAATAGGTATTGTGGTTTCAGGTATGAGTAGAAGCCAGGTTCAATCTCCGGTTGAGCCACTGAATTTTCACTCTCATTTCCGGCAGTAAAAGTTTCCTGGTCTACTTCTATAGATACCTGCAGCTTTCAGAAATAGCATTGGACGTTTTCCAGTTGATTTGTCCGGTCATCCGGAATGTAGGGTTAACATGTAGGATTTTGTGAATCTGTCAATCATAATTTTTGACAAGTGTTTGAAACTGTGAACTTCAGGACTGTAAATTCACGGTTTCATTTTATTTATAGTGGTAACGAAGCGAAGCTGTGTGCTTGCTAACTTTCAGGTAGCTGTCAAAAGCACTGTTACCGGGCGCGTCAAGGTCAACACGCTTTGAATGTAATGTTTTTTTCAGAACAGCAGTTACGCTTCACGAGCTTTTTACGTGGAAATTTGCATTACTGGAATAAAAAGGAATATACAGTATATTTTGCATAAAATTTATTGTCCAAATATGTATAAATTTGAATGTTAAAGTGTCTGTTACATACCTTACAACCATTTTAATTAACGTAAGCAAAATACCGGCCTATTTTGTTTTTGTTGATTTTTTTACGATAGATATAATGAATTAGCGCTACAATCAGGATCCACCCGAAGAATATGTGGCATGATATGTAACATAGACGAAACTAAATATGCACGTACATGCACTAAATTGTTAGATCTCACAACCAAAGAATGAATCCTTTATTTGGTTTTATGTATATTTAAAGAAATATTTGATGCATTTTAAAAACAGGAATTTTGTATTTATTTTTCTCCTATTTTGTCTACATCGAATATAAACTATTGAATCTGCTTTATACTTACTTTCATCGTACGTTTTCCTTGGTCTGATTCGCTATGTTTATCGTTTCATCAAAATTGGACCTATGCCAAAGATATCGAACTTACCAGGTCAGTATTTTCGGTTTTTGTTCAAGTTTTTTCCTTGAAACTAAAGAAATAAATTGCTGGAATATCTCCATAGCATAGTGACAGATATTTCGTTCACGTTTTTACTGGTTAGTAATGTGTTAAATACATTTTGTATTTGACAGTCTATTAACTTCGGTAGTTGTTATCTGTCAAATCCAAACATAGATTTGTTTGCTTTATATAATGTACTGCAGAAAATTTATATTATATATTCATATAAATATATACTACTCTTGATTTTTCTAGCATATATTTATAATTGTTTTCAAAAAAATTGTTTATATCTCAAAGAACTTTCATTATTCAGTATCGAATATAAAATTATTGTACCGATGAAAAATATTCGAATTGCACAATAAAATTCAACAGCATTTTATTTGCAATATAAATGAAAACAAAAATGAAATCATTCTTTTTCATGGTGAAATATATTTGTTCTGGTTGAGGAAAATGAACGCATAAGGATTTAAATATTGCGAAACTGATCCATTTGGCTCACGGCAAATTCATTGATCTGACAGGCGTTTTCGTGATACTATATTTTCGCGTGACGAAACTTCTCTTTCGCACACTGACAGTACGGAGAAGTATTGAACTCTGTGACTGGTTGTACCGAAAATTTCCATGTCCATTCACGTTTTCTGTATTGTAAATTTTTCTTTATTCATGTCTGCTTTTCATAGGTTTTACCTTATATATCAAATTTTAATCCTCCAAATCAAGTAATAAAAAACTTTATGTCAAATGTTTTTTAAAAAAGGCATAGATTCTTTAGTGTTCTTTCTTATATCCCTTGTATTTTTCAAGAGAAAATGTGTGATTTTTTATATATACCAAATTTTACAAAAAAGATGAAAATGTATAATATCTTTTCGAATTCATTCTTCAAACTTCTTTCTAATTAAAAAAATAAACTTCTTCGCTTTCTTAAAATTCGATAACAAGTCTTAGAACCATAATTCTTTCGTAATTCATTTATATTTATATCTACATACATTTTTGTATTTTATATATTGTATCTTTTGTCAGGTAAAATAAATTTTATTTTCATGCTTTATAATAATAATATAAGATACATGTTCTGTATTATATTTTTTTTTATTTAGAAAAATGTACTTTAATATTGTGAAGTATTTGGAAAAAAATTTCAAATTTTATCAGAAAATACTGGGCTACATTCTTCTGAGAACCAATTACGGTAGCTTGCTGGGTAACATTACATTTCTGTGTATACTGGTCTTCGTCTCAGATCTGATTCGTTCGATTACATTTTTGAGATAAGTATCTACTTCGAACTGAACTCGGCCAGATAATGCGATGGCAGCACGATTTTCTATCGTAATATGTTCGCTAACGCCGGATGTTGAATCAGTTTCCGCTTGGAAGTTACTTGTATATGAATTCAACATCGACCGTTGTGAATTCACAATTTTACTGATAGAATTTTATATAAACCAATTTAGAAATAAGCATTTTTCTAGCTGTACGACCTACGTCTGGTAATTTTAAAAATATGCTGAATTTGTTAGGAAATTTTATTTATTTTGAAAAGTCAAGGATTTTTTAATACTATGACTGATTTAATATTTTCTGGTTCAAGTTTTGATTTTAGTAGAAAAGTGCGTTAAACGTAACGTAAGATTTAAAATTTTATGAAAATCGTGGAAGTGACCTTGACGCTTCTATCATTGATTTCCTGAGGACGTAACGTTTGCAAATCTTAATAAAAACGTGACCATGTTTGACAGGAGTGCTTTCTGTGTCCTTGAATATCGTCCGTAACGAAATTTTTCGTAGCATGAAAAATGTAGGAATATTCTTGGTAATCTTGTTTATTCATCAAAAAATATTTTAATATTTTTACAACTGTATCTACTACTTACACGTGTTATCTACTAAACCTATGTAGATATTCTATTTCCGGTTGAAGCTGTTTTCTTTATATTCGATGTTGACCATAATATATTTTCAGAAATAAATTTATGCACATATGGAAGTTATATTTTTCCTAATATTATTTAATGTGGTATCTACTTATATATGTATTGTGGGGTTTATCGTTTATATTACTTAATGTAACAGTAATAGTAAGATGAAGACCTACCTTACATAGATTTGCGTTACATTAATGAATAATATGGTGCTGTGTGTTTGTTTTCAGTGCGAAACGACGGCAGTGCATTTCTCGGTGCGATAGCAGGTTTCGCCGCTCTGCTGCTGGTGTTCCTGCTGTATCTGAACAAACGATGGTGGTGGGGTGCTGTCAGCGGTCTCGCGTGTTGCGATGAACCTTGCCCGAGTCCACCGATAAGGCCACCCACACCAGCATCCGGTACGGCGTCCTCGGCCCCGGTGCAAGCCGGCACGGCCAACAAAGCTCATTCAAAGAATAAACTAGGTAAAGGCTTCTTTACTTTCATTCAGAGAGACAATCGCCAATTTACTTACTCGCTCACTCATCCGTCTTTTCAAGTTTCTAATCGCGTGTCTTTTGTGCACAATCACACGTATGTGGCGACTCAAGTGTTACTCTGCAATGAGATTTTTGTTTTGTTGTAAGTTGTACCAGTACGTTCAGTATTTGTGTGGGCAATGAAAGTGACGTGGAATGAATGTTGACAAATAAAAGATGGCGCTCAAGAATTACATGTATGTTTGGAATTAGTTATTAGCAATTTTATATAGAATCAACATTGTTCCAGGTTTTTATCCTGATAAATTCTTATATATTTTGTTTATGTTTTCCGATTAATTGCAATATACTATTAAAATAAACAAAATGCCTCATGAAAATAATAAAGAGTGATTGTATCTACCTATACAGATATGAAAATGTTTGTTTAAATTAAGTTATCAGAAGCATATTGTATTTTGGTTGGAGCTTATTTTGCCCTTTAGTCATATACATTTGATATATTATAACAAAAAGTATTTCAAAAATACTGTGAGGCAGGTGAATATACGTGCTTCAATAACTTTACCAGGAATAAAAATCGTTTTGATATATTATTCGGAACTATGCTAATAATTCACACTACTCTTTTGTGCTCTCTTACATATAACGCTTTGTGCAATTCCTGGAGTTCAGAATCTGGGAATTTCGATTTCCAAAACTTCAGTAAGTTCCACGAATCTAGGTATAGATTAACCTGGATACGACAGCGACTTTATGCTTAAAATACATTGTCTGATCTAATATAAATTATCACATATACCTACTGTGGTGACCAACTGGCTTTCCACGAAGCAAATTCAATTCACTATTCGAAGTAATGTGTTTCGATTAAATATGCTTGTATGCCAAGTGACAATCAGTGTATAGTGTCTATATTAATGGGGGTGTAATTTGAATTAATGGTTAGTGAATACATTAAGATACCTGTACATGATATTCGGAGAAATTCGCAATAGAAACGAGTGAAGGTATGAATTAACGTATGTACTTGAATAACATGAGAATGAATGCGAGGAGTATTTATTAATGAAAATGCTTTAGAATAAGTTATGAATGATTGGTATAGAATTATTAATTCTTATTATTTTGACAGTATGTATTTTGTAAATGGATGGAATAAATACTTATGCATGGCTTCGGCTATCCTTGACATGTTTTTGCGTTCGGGGGGTTAAAGATATGTAGATATATCATTGTCTACCCAATTTGCGTATATGGAATTAAAGCGTGAGGATAAGTATGTATGTTTATAGTTGTGAATAGTATTTATGTCGCTTGGTTAAACATCCTTGTCCTATATGAGGCATTATAAAGCATAGTCTACACTTCCCAATACGAATAACGCTAAACTATAATCCTCTCCCGACTTGGCGAATACGCTGCAGCAATTATGTCTGTGAAATATTAAATGTAAACTTACATACTGCAAAATTATTTAACTTATGTCCATTTCTAAATATATTTCCGCAGTGATACGGTAGTTACGAAGGATATTTGTTTTAGTAAATATTGATTTAATGTTTGGAAAGCATTAATTCTATTTATGGCATCGAATGGTGTTACTTAACGAATTATTCTGAACAGGTAAAACCTTTTCATTTGATGGGGGTGACTCCAGCTCTGAAACAGAGAGTATGGCAAGCACCGCCAAGGCTACCACTACCACAAATCCACAACAAATGAGTGGTTTCTATCAGCCGGCCAGAAGGCCCTCGCATGATCTGATCTCGTTGGTTGAAAAGGGAAAAGTTGCGGTGAGCAGCAACAGCTCCTGTTGTAGCTCTACAACGAGCTCCGTTGGCGACCGTCATGGCGCAGTTTATATCAATGCTCAGGGACATCCTCACACAGTCAGCCATAGGTACGTGTATATTTCATTCTTCCCTACGGCCAGCAACAAGTATACCTTTTGTACTAAGTCCTCTATATCTTGAAAAACACCGTTGAATCCTTTCTAAATTGAACGTTAGCTTTTGTTGTCAATTTATTTTATGAAGTCCCTAATATTTTCAATCGATCCAAGTGAATTGTGAGTTTATTCTCGCCTTGTGTAGTATGGAAAATTTTTATTATTTATTGCTAGAAAAGTTGTACTTGATAAATGTCAGTCAACAGTAGGAATGTATTATATTTATGAGGGTAAAATAATATGTTACGTAAACATATGTTATTATAGGTAAAATACAGACAGAACTATTTATTAATTTATGACAATTGATCTATATGTAGATAGCATTTACTAACACATTAATATTTCAACACTGGAAATTGTGTGATTTCTATAAATAAATTATATTTCAATTACAGCATTCTATAAATAAGAAACATTCTTAATAAGTCAGATTCATAATTCATTGATTGAAATACATGATGGTACATTGATAGAAACTTGTGTAATAATAAATTCGAAAAAGATATATAATTTTTAATAATTCAACGGTGAATTCTACACAAATGAACATTTAATTATTAATAAACGTATTCTATATTTATGCTGTGATTGAATAATAAAATAGTAAAGGTTATCAATCGATGAATGATATTTTTTTCAATAATATAATTCACTTCAGTTGTATACAAATCAATGAATAATGAAATATTTAATTAATTTCGCCTTTGTAGAATAACCACACATGACATACGTGAAACCAAAATCGATAACTATGGCGATTATGGAAATAATTTTCAAACCGTTAAAACGGAGAAGACAACAGAAGAAACGGACATTAATAGTAATAGAGACGTAAGTAGCCTACAATGATTTATTATAATTGCATGTTGAATAAAACATCAGTTATGTATCGTGTTTCTAATTATACTGAGAGAAATTCTATATTAATTAGAAAAAGTAGCATTGTTAATCTTCCTTTTGTAATGAATAATTATACAGAGTGTGACATGGTCATGTTTTACATGAATGCAATATAAGAATTTAAATTATAAATATGATCTGCGAACAAAAAAAATGAAACGATATAATTGACAACCAGAGTGGAACATATCTACTAATTAAATTAATAACGGGAAGAAATTCAATTAGGAATATAATGAAATAAACCAATTAGCTTCATTTAATAACATATGATTTGATATGATATCTGTCACCTAATTATTAGATTTTACACTTTAGTGTGTTAAGAAATAAACATGCAAATTTAAATATATTTTTTGCAATTTTTTTGTTTATCTCGTAATTATGTTTGCAGTAGTAATAACTGCAACAGATAAAACAAACTTTATTTCAAACAACGTTTTTTTAAAATATATTCCAAAGTTTAATTTAAAAAAATTCTAATTGTCTGGTGTAATTAAATTAGTTGGGGCGTATGTAATTTTGTTTTTGCAATTATGTTTTTCAGTGTATAGTTGTAATGAACTCGGAACCATTTGAGAGTTCCGACTTGCAGTCGTGTGTCGGCAGTGAAACGGACACGCAATTAGTGAATAAATGCGGTCATCTGGAAATAGCGCTTCTTTACGATGCACCCATGAGGAAGATGACTGTCCATGTACTTCAAGCCCGTGACATACCCAGCAGGGACCGTGGACAACCCACACACACGCAGGTACAAACATGTACAAACATTAACGCTACCTAATTATTATAGAGTATTACGAGGCAAGGAAAGTTTCAATGGATTTCAAAATAAATATATCGGTCGCGAGTATTGTCACAGTATGTTTACAGAAAAATATTTGATTTTATTTGAAACTATATTAGGTGCACTTAAATTATATACAATCTTAATTCTTTAAGATTTGTGTCATTATTGAATAAACTACAAAATAAATAAAATTCCACTTTTATCATTGTATGTTAAGCAACCATATAAAAACTATAGAAACTTCTTTCAAATGATTGTAGAAAATAAAGATGAACACAAAAAAGATCATTTCATTATTAATATACATTTTGAAATACAACATTACCAGACTCTGAAGTAATTATCTTATTTACTAAGAGCAAAGTTTTAATAATTCTTACTGAAAAAAAAACTCGTTTGAAGCTTTTAACTTTTGACTGGGTTAAAATTGTTAATCCGCTTCTGGTCCGCGCCACGCTGACTAACAGCACAAAGGTTTTGTCATTTTGATGTTGCTTTTAAGCGAAAGGCAAGCTCCAATTTCTATGGTAATACGGTGATTCTTGTTTGCCTAATATATGACAACATAACGTCTTTGTTGTTACTTTAAAAGCCACCTCTAACTTTGGCACTACAACGTCAAAAAACATAGTTCACTGTTTTTAGCTTTTAGTTCACTTCGTTCTCATTTTGTGCATATTTTTTTTCTGTATCTTTATACTCTCGGTTCTCGTCTTGCTTCATATTATCTTATGGTTACTAGTCCTTTGAGACGTATGTTTTCTTCCGTTTTTTATCCTTTATTGTCGAATATTCTGCTTGCTACCATATTCTCCTTCGTTGTTGTTATTTGATATTCTTCTTTTACAGATATTTCATTTTAGTATTATTTTATCTTTATTTTGCGATATACATATATGTCTTATATTTACTATTTCTTTGTTTCATATGACTAAAGAAAGAAAATATTCTGCAAAATTGTTGAGATTCTTCGTTTCGTTGTTGTTATTATTAATATCATAATAGCATACTTCGTGTGTTATGAAACAACGGCTTTTTCCTTATATACAAAATGATCCAGTTGCAAGGAATTTTGCTTTTGGAAATACAACATCACGTTATCCGGGATAGCACAACGAAGCATTTATTAACCTCCTTTATCGGAGTTGTCAGCCCACACTAAAACGGCACCTACAATTTATTGTGAAATGTGAACCAATGTCCTAGACAGGAATCGAACCCGTGTTTATTTATATAATTATGTTGCCATGGATGACACTGCCATTTTGCTTTTTAAAATACACCATGTTATTTATTTTTCCACGTAACTTGTATTTTATCTCAAATTTAATTATCTTACTCTTTTTTATTTTTCTGTTTGTTTTTACGTTTTTTTCGCTTTCCTCTTCCATTAGTTCCGCTAATCAGGCTAATTTGCTTGTTATCTTACCGGCTCTTTCCTTCGTGTTTACACAAATATGTAAGCAAGTGGTGTATCGTAATTAACTTCACGCTACACAGAACTTTATCTACGTGGTTTTGAAATCCGTGAAACTTTGTAGCTTGTTATTTACTTCTACTTGCAAATATAATTAGATGAACCTTCATTATCGCACGCTATATAATCAGTAGAATATACTAAAAATAATTCGAAAGTTTCCTTTCGAAACTTGTATTTTTATTACTTAATTCAAATATAGTGACAGAGCCTTTTATAAGAATATTTTATCACGTATAACTTTTACGTCTTATTAATTATACACGTGAGCATTTATTGTGACTGAAATAAAATTATGAAAAAATAAAATATTCAACATCTAAATTAAACATGAGTTTGTACATAGGATGTATAGTTAATCATCTTTTATTTAGCGAAATTAAAGACTTGAATTACAGTAATTTACGACCCGGATTATTACGAAATGAATTACACTGAAAATAAATATTACAAGTTGATTTATTGTTCACATTTATCTTCAAAAGCCACTGATACATTTGAAAATAATGATAGTTTATTTTTATATATATATTTTTTTATTTTCATCATTTATTTCTTTCCATCAGAAGTAGATCGACAAACTTTCAGTAAAAACTGTTATAAGCAGCGTCATAAAAAGAAATCCTATTGTCCATAGAATTCATCAAAAATTAAAATATCCCTGGAAACTTGTATTTCAGGTGCGGTTGTTGATGTTGCCGAGTAAAAAACAGAAGCATAAAACCAAAATCCGATCGGGCGATAATCCGCAGTACATGGAAAGCTTTCTGTTACATAGAGTGAACCCAGGTGAGCATAACAACAACTCACCGTATTACTAATTTTGTTACCTCTGCTAAATCTTCACACGCCTGACAAAAAACTTAACAAGGCAGAATGTGATTTTATCTTGATCATGTATGTGTTTACGTTGGTTATTGATTTTCAGAGGACGTGAATTCAATGGGCTTAAGGCTCCGTGTATACGGGTGTGAAAGAATGAGGAGAGAGCGGTTAATTGGCGAGGCCGTCGTCAGCTTCGCACACATTAATCTCGAGTTGGAAAATAATCTCTGGTTAAGCCTCGAACCCAGAACAAATACGGCAGTGAGTGTGGACATTTTGTACTTCATAAAATTCGATCCGTTAAAAACTCGTTAGCCGGATAAATTGAGATTTGTGCTCGCGATTAATTACAGTTAACCGAAATACAAATGAAAATGAAATTTCAATTTATGTTTAAAACAAGACATGTACTTTAATTTTTCTTACTTTCAACCTTAATATACTGTATATTCAACTTACTTTCTCTACATTTATTATAATTTAATAAATGTGCATTTCCTAAGAAAAATTTCAGGATTAAATTATCATCAAAAATAGCAAATATTTTATATTAATCATTGAAGCCCTTAAAAAATCTAATTTTAATGTAACTAAATTTATAGAGGATTATTATTACTATCAGTTATAATATTCATGTTTTACTTTTAGCAGTTTTTTTGTTGGTTGTAATAAATATACATGAAATATATGAATATACATTACATATATTTTTCCAGTTGAGCGGATGTACTGGAGAATTAATGAGCCTGGCTCGTTCTGACAGCACAAGTTCTACACATTCTATGCAGCATGGCGGAGTGCCAGAGCTTCTCTTAGGTTTAGCATACAATGCTACGACAGGCAGACTCAGCGTTGAGGTTGTAAAAGGATCACATTTTAGGTAGGTGGATTAGTATATTCAATGTCGAGTTTACATTTTTATCACATTATGGTTTGTAGGAATTTAGCAATGAACCGAGCACCTGATACCTATGTTAAGATGTCTCTCGTTAGTAGTACAGGACAAGAACTTGCTCATAGTAAAACATCCGTACGAAGAGGACAGCCAAATCCATTATTTAAAGAAACATTCATGTTTCAAGTAAGTCAGATCAGGATCTGAATTGATTAGCTGTATATTATAATCACGATTTTGGTTATCTAAATTTAATATTAATCAGTACTAACCAAAAATTCAATATTATTTCTACAAAACTCTACATAAATAAAGATTGTTTTTTCATTCTAGGTGGCATTATTCCAGTTAGCAGACGTAACGTTAATGGTGTCCGTATATAATCGTAAAGGTGTTACGAAACGTAAGGAAATGATCGGCTGGTTCAGTCTTGGTTTGAACTCCAGCGGTGCTGAAGAATTAGCTCACTGGATGGACATGAAAGATATGCACCAAGAACAACTATGCAGGTGGCATGTTTTGGTGGACTCGTAGTGTAAACATATCAAATCTGAATAAATAACGTCTCTTAACTGACGTACAGTGGTTTTTCGAATAAGTAGCCACTGATTGGGAAAATGTTTAACGATACGACTAAACTATGACTGAATAATAAAATAATTGTGTCCTCGACTTCAATCATTGTACACAGCGATTTACAATTATTGTTAATATCTACGAGTGAATAAGAGGGAAGATTTTGAAATAATTTGATAATATCTGATATACAACAATTATTTAAAACTTATTTAAATTGTACATGAATGAAGCTTAGATCAAAATTATTATGAAGAGAAATGTCAATTCAATGAAAATGACTTACGGAAAACAATAAACCATTTGATATCAAACATTATTTGTGGTTAAGAGAAATGAAATGATTTATATTGTTGAATATCAATGAATGACTTTATACAAGGCACAAATTAATCTAAGCTCTATTTATAAGTTGGTTAGGTAAAATAAAGGAGTAACTAATTATTATTATATACATAGAGACATCGTACTTATAGGATTGGAAAGTTTAACTTAAACGCTTAAAGAGACTTGAACATTCATAACTTACTTATACTATTTAGATTAAGAAAAAAAAGTCCAATTATTTGCATTGAATAATAAATATCTATTTATAATGATCGACAGGGCAGACGGGTGGGATAAAGGGTGATCCTTTATTTACTTTTATACCACAGATATGTAAAATATAATACTATCTATTATACTATAATTATAATTAATATGTTTGATATAAGGGAATATAAATCGTTTGGACCACTTTCACACGAGGACTCTTGTTCTTAATAAGCCTAATTCACTGACACTTTCATTAGATGCGTAGGTACCAATTAAGTATATTGTAATGGATACAGTGTCACATGAAACGGTTGAAATGAGAAAACACTGATGATAACAGTGTCAGTGAATTCGAATGTATTTGTATAATATCAAATATTTCAGATATTTTACTTACCTCTGTTAATTTAGGAAGGTTGGAAAGTTGATTAGTTTTAAGTAGATCGATTAAGTATAATGTATAAAATATCAATTATGCTATGTTAGAACTTCATATTTTATTTACTGTTTATAACATATACAGATTTTGAGAAATAGTTGTTGATTATTAGTTTTGTATTTTAAGGTTTGTTGAATTTATGAAAAAAAAAGTTTAATCACAGTTAATTTTAAGATAGAGAATAAAATGTCAAATGCACAATGATAAATACTTGTAGGAATGATGTAAATTATGACTGGTTATATCCATCCTTAACATGTATTATGTATGATAATCAAAACATTGATAAACTGTGTATTGGTAGGAGCACACTCTTCTGCCCGAGGAGACACTTTGAACTCTTGAGCCTTATGCTGGAGCCGTTAGGGTACCCATATAAGATTGTATTCGGCTCCACTGTGTAAAGCAGTATTACGTACATACTCTTTCTCTGAGACGATAACGCAGGTTCCCGAATGTGGTAACTGTATTTGAATGCAGTTTCCGCCATAATATTACTGTTGCATAAAATTTCTTCTTTATGGATACCTCTTATTGAATACTCATCGTAAATGTGATTAAATTTGTGAACTAAGCACTAAGAATTTTTAATGAGCATTTGCATCTTATTTAAACTGTCTTTTTCACATTGTAATGTAACATTTTTTAATCAGTATTAATACATAAGCATGCAACGTTGCACCGCTGGGCACAAAGCGCACTATTTGATAACATGTTGATAATTTTAATTGTATTTTTAAAATAATTTTTTACGGTATGAAATATACTTGTAGGTGTGAAATGTGAAATTTTTTTAAATTCTAATTCTAAATATTGAGGAGTGTCGTTTTTAAACGCTTTCTGAAAAATAAATAACAAAAATCTATGTAAAATAATTCCCCATAACTAATTATTTCCTAAAATACACTTTTTTAACAGAAAGTTATCATTATTGACAAGAATTAATAAAAAAATTTACAAATAGTTTTTTCTGTTCATTATGAAAATGATTTTGTAGTTCAATTAGAATTTATTATATTAGTTATTATGATATATAACATTTTAACTACGAGTGGGTATATTTTATTTCTTTAAATATAAATTCTAGTACTTTCTAGTTGCAATATAGTCATATTGGCAACATTGCGTTGTAGATGCTTTTCTGTCGGGTACGCATGGAACTTGTCAGTTGATAACCAAATTTGAGTTAGTTTTCTGTTGTCATTGCGTTAGTTAATATTGAAGTGAATTTGTGTTGTCATGCCATTAATATACTAGAAATAAGTTCTTTGATACTATTGGATAGTATTTGCAGGTAATTGATATAACTTATCTTGAATTGTTTATATACTTTCCGATAATTGTGTTTAGAGATAACAGTATCCGATAATTGTTGTTATTGCAGCAATCATGTCAGGAAGGAAATGTAAAAATTGTGGAAGTTCAGACATAGAAGTAGATCCAGCTAGAGGAGATGCTGTGTGTACAAACTGTGGCTCAGTCCTCGAAGATAATATTATTGTTGCAGAAGTCCAGTTTGAAGAAAATGCTCGAGGTGCAAGTAGTGCTGTTGGACAGTTTGTGTCCTCAGAGTCTAAAGGAGGAGCTACCAGTTTTGGAGCTCGTAAGTTTCATAAATGCACCACCGTTAGTCAGCTTATATGCATAGAATAAATTTTCAGCTTTCCATGTTGGTATGGGAGTTGAATCACGTGAAATTACGTTAAAAAAGGCACGGCAAGGTATTTCACAACTGTGCAATCAGTTGCAACTGAATCAACATTGCATTGATACGGCGTGTAACTTTTTTAAAATGGCGTTAACACGGCAATTAACTCGTGGTAGAAGAAATACTCATGTGTATGCAGCTTGTGTTTACATAACTTGCAGAACAGAGGGGACAGCCCGTAAGTAAAATACACTTATCATTGTATGGCTGCAGTAGTAAGATGTAATTGTTTTGCAGATTTGCTTATTGACATCAGTGATGTGTTGCAAATATGTTGTTATGAATTGGGAAGAACGTACTTGCGATTAACACAAGCTCTTTGCATCAATATACCATCGGTCGGTGAGTGATTTTTATTTGCTTATTAGTGTTGGTAAAAACAAGAGAACAATGTTTTTAATATTAATAAGAATTATCTAGGCAATAATTTGCGTCATGAATTTATATTCACTTTTATATTGTTTTTAACAATAGTCAGTGATGCAGGCACAGGTTGAAAATTTACATTAAATATATTTATTTATTTTTTTACTTTGTGAATCTTATAAAATGATACGTTTGCAATGAATTAATTCATACATTCGTTGAATAAGGTATTTGTGTAAGAATGGAAACTCGTTATTTGAATATTTATTTCGATATTTTAAATATCACAAAACCATTAGCTTAACATTTCTATATACAATATCTGGTATAGTAATCATATTTGAGATAAATTATAAATATTATACAAGAATATTGCTCTGCCTCTAGTCAGAATAGTCATATAATATTTTTGGTGTAACCTAGAGATGAATAACAGATGTTGAAATTGTACGTACGTATCGATTATGAATAACTCGTCATCGTTATTATTATATAGTATTGATTCATCATTTCTAACAAATACATTGATATCACTTTGCGAGACGTGGTCTCATGAAATTCAACTAGTTTCATTATAATTAGAATATAATAATAATAATTCATCGTTAATATCGTACTAAACAGTGCTTATATACTTCATGTATGTATGTATGTTATGGGTTAGACATGGGTTTTGTTATATGAGTATAGTCGCAATACAGTAGTAGTTCATCAAACTGCCACGCTTTCGTAAAGTAAGGCAAAATATCTGAGCTTTTTTTCTTATTACATTATCTATATCGTTATATAAATTTATAATTTTGAACTTATTAATCATCATCTTACATATGTAAATACGCAGCACTGCAATAATAAATATGTCACTAGCCACGTCGCGTTTGATTAATAAAGAGACGGGGTGCACGACGCGGCTCGTGTAATTAAGTCTAAGTTATAGTAGTAATAGTAGTTGTAGATGAGTTCTCGGAATGTACATTCTACATGATGATTATTATTAGTAGTAGTGTTTCGTCACGGCACTTCACACTAATAAGATCAGTAGAGCTCTAGTGTTCATCGGATGAGGGACCATAGAATATGAGTTCAGGTATCTGACCGCCTTGTACTCCGGTGCCATTTGTACTTTCGGATGAACACTGGAACTGGAACGTTACAGTTCCAACAGTAACTTCACTCATGCCCTCCTGGCCGAAATAGCTCAGTTCCCCACCATCCAGGACTGCAGATGCTGTGTAGAATGATTCTGGTTCGATTTGTATCGGATTATCAAAGTACACGTGAAACGTGTTACTCGATCCATCCGAGAAGAACTTTGTATTGTTGTCGGCCAGTACTCGGCCGAGACGTTTAAGTTCGATTTTGACATTGTAATCGGCAGCACCATTTGAAGAACCGTACAATCCAAACCCCACCACAAATATCCTACGGTCTACTGAAAACTGTATACTGTCACAACGGCCTCGGTACCGCCACTGGTTGCTTCGGTACGCGCACGACTGGAACCGATGACACACCTGCAATATAGTCCTTCTTATTATTAACATTTTGCACCTTACATTCAGCGAGTGATTCTGTTGTGTGCTAGTTACCTGAGATTTCAGTCCAGTCCTTGGCTTGGTCGGATAGCCTAGGGCCGGTTTGTTGTTGGCAGTGAAGTGAAAAAATATATCTATAGTTTCCTGAAGCGTTAAAATACCTAGTTGTGCAGCGCCGTTAGCGAACTCCTCCAGGGACATGGTGGGTATACGCACCAGGTACAGTGCATTACCCAACACTGCTCGCTTGTTCTGTGGCGTCGGCTCGATCTCCCGCCGTGAACACTCGGCCGTCGCCCAGTTCAGTGCCGCCTCGAGCAGATTCATTTCTTTACAGTTGAGCGTTTCACGTCCCAGCACTGATTCCAACGTTGACATGTCGATGTCCACAAAGCCGTCAGACTTTAATGCCATTTCCGCCTATGTGAAACAAATATTATGCTGATCAATAGAACTACTCGGACGTCTTGTTCTGAACAAGATCATTTCATCAGTATGTTGCGATCATACAAATATGTATATGTATATTATACGACGAGTAATTAATGTCAGGATAGAGAAGAGTATTAGGGACAGTGAGGCACAAGTGAGAGAAAAAGTAGTGAATTTATGTAATGATAAATGAACTGCACCAATGTTTATTTATAATCCATATATTAACAACACATCATCATTTACATATAAATTACAAGTACTTTTTCTAACATCAATGCTGTAAATATGTGGATTACCAACTGTTCAATGCGTTACGTAAAATAGAAATTAAATATCTCGCTTTCATAATTTTGTACAGTGTGGTTTCTCGACTAATTCTCTAAAAAAACAGATATGTTCATGAAAAATCTTGAGCAATTTGTGTGATATAAATATGTAATACAATCACAATACAGCCATCGAAGCTGAATACGTTTTACGACTAGTGAATAACACATTTAGTAGTAGGCCAAAAATCAGTATACATGAGAATATCAATCAATCATTCGATGCGACATTTAAAATATATTATATATGTATGTATGTATGGCAGTTTTCCGAGTACGTATTTGCTTAATAATTAATAACATAGATGAGTGGAGGTGCAGGCACACAGGCACCCCGCGAACGGACTTGTCACTTACATTTACATGGAATGTAATCGTTATAATATCATAGTAACAATCATCATGGTTGTACGTTATCATGATGATTATTATCTTTAACGTTAGCATTACTCTTGTTACTCGTATGAATCAAGGAACGGAAGGCAGACATGTACTGAAACTCATGTGACGCTTCTGTGGTTCGACGCATTGCGACGCCACATCTAGGCAAGACAACGAGTGTGACAAACTCACCTGGGCGTCTATCACCTCCCAGCAACGTTGCATCAAGTCCGGCTCCTCGAATAACCGAGACTGACTGAGCAATAGGCACGCATTCTTCGCCGTCAAACTTGTCTCCAAGTAGTTGACGCAGGCACGGGCGAGATGGGGTACAATGTACTTCTTTGCAACGTACAACGTCGCCAACACTGTATCTGCTTCCAACTGTATCTCGTCACAGTACAGATATCTAAACAACGAATATAATCAATAATCACACACACACACACACACATATATATATATATAACACTATGTAGTGCGCTAGTCACTCCTCTAGCACTTACTTTAATAAAGTAAGAAAGGCAGACGGTTCAACGTCAGGAACTTCGATTTCTTCTTTGTGTTCAGCCAGTCCCCCGTAAAACATTGCATAGAAAACAGAGCTGCCGGTGGCCAGCACGTACTTGTGAGCGGGAATGACTTGAGTGAAGCCAGGACTACCTACTACGAAGCGGACGTCTGCCATAAGTTCGTTATTGAACATAGCAGCGTTACGTTCCCTCACGGTTGGCTTCGAGGCCTGCCAATTCGGGTCTAATGTGTTTGGGGGCCCCAGGGGGCTTGTGCAAGGACTAGATGGTGGTGAGCCAGGCGCACTGGCCGGTTGCATCACCTGAATATTCTCTTTTTGTGAAATACTGTGTGGAGGTGATAATGACAGAGCTCCATTGTTAAGCGTCTCTGCTGTAACAAAGTGAAAAATTACATTATTAATGTTATTTTAGTTGCCGAGTCATTGTCATGGTTCCGGAAAAATTTTGCCAATTTCTTAAATACTTCTGTAATTCGCAACCAAGCTGCCATTTTTCTTATTTACTAAGCGCCCACTGATTCAGTTTTAAAATAACGCTTACCGTTCATCCAGGCGTTAGTTTGTGATACAGCCATGTTGTCCTGATTACGTTTAATGGGTTTAGGAGCAATTTTCGAGTACAAATTTGACATAGCCATTGTTTTTTAATCACTTTTTCACGAAAACAAGTTAAACGTCAATACAAAACAACCAGTTTCTCCGCCATTACATCTTTCCCACCCCCAAGGTATGTCAACTCGATAATCAACTAACTACACAGTGCATCGATCTGACGTTGTGTCGCTAGTGTCGCAATGATGTGTGCGCATTTCTCAAAATGTTTACATTTTCAAAGCCGCGTTTTAAGCGGTTTAACTGACTGATGTTATACAACCTGAGATACGTGTCGACATGCAGGTAGCATAACTATTAGGCAACAACAAAGCAGTAATAGCTTCCTGTTTCTTCGTGTCTATGTTTATTATTATTTATTGTTATGAGAATACGTTAAGTACATTTTTATATTTTCTTGGTCATTTAAAATATAGGTTAATTATTTCATGTCATTTAATTTTTTAGTTTTTTTATTTGATTTTAAAAGACCGTATCGCGTTTTTGTTCCTAATGACTAAATATGAGTTCGTTTGCCGGATATATTCTAAGAAATGTATTTTTAATAGTTTAGTGCAACATTTATGTAATAATTCTCGAAATTTTGGGGATAAAACAATTTTACCAAGTCCGTGTATTACATGTGTTGAAAAAAATAGTTGCTTTCATTTCTATTAAGTAATTTTTCACACAATGTTAGATTCGTTTTAAGTATTTATTAGTCAAGTATGTAGGTTAATACATGTTATAAGGAAAGTATTTAATTAAACCATAAAACTAATTATTTACAGTGTATACTTGTTGAAACATTACGATACATGTATCCTGGCTGGATATTGCAATATAATTGCTTTTATCCCCTTTATCCAAATTTGATCGGTGTTATATAATTGTAGTAAGTATTGTATTTTGATGTATGAAAGCAATTAATTTACTACTCATATGTTAGATAATACATTAGAAGGAAATTCATTAACGGAAATATTTAATACCATTTGTATAATATAATTTATGTTGTAATTATATTTTTATATCAGTATGTAGGTATTATTTTCATATGTGTTAAAGAATAATAATATTCGTTCATATTCTTCGCATGTGGTACACAATTAACCTTAATACAGAGTCTAACGGTATTCACGTTTTAAAAATAGTCAATACAATATGTAATAAAGTATTATTTTTTGCTTAACGATTATCGTAAATCGAATAAGATTTATTACAGTTTTAGCTTGAAAATCGACATAGAGTTTGTTGTAACTCTAACTGTATAATTCTGGGCTCACATCTAAACAAAATTGCTTGACCGTGTTTGCTGTTTGTATGACAAATTACTACTTGCAGGAAAACAGTTACGTTTATGTATTTCTAAATTGTGACTTAGTAATTAAATTGTAGATATCTCTAAAACTGTGCCGATGAAGTTACACAAAACAAGTTTTACATAAATCTAAAATACGAATCAAAATTGATAGCGAACACGAAACATACTTTTGTATATATCGGTAAAATAAATGTGTTAATTTAAATATTTCCAATATCAATGGGGACATGCTTGTTTATTTTATTGAGAATCAAATTAACAGAATGAGTAATATATTTACTTTTTCCAATTATATGGGTTAGTATAATATATAATTCAAAGTTTTTTCTTCTGCAATGGATTTAAATTCAAAATTATTAGTCATCTATTTTTTCCAGTATTTAAATATTTTGAATAAGAAAATACGTGATAACAGTTTGTATTTAATTATATAATGACTATAATTTGTCACCATACAATTAAATATAAACATAGAGATTTGTTTAGAATTAATTACGTATAATTACTCAGTATACAAGTATAGACTTTGGGAATTTTGATTGTAAAATACAATAAAAATACGCGATTTTGATTTTACCGTTTCTATACTTTTATACATGTTTCCATATACTTTGAATATATGTATTAAATCAACTAAACCAACAGAACAGTTATGATTTTAATATTATAGTATGTTGACAGTTTGAATTGATGAAAAACATTAGTTATTTAATCAATTTTAAATACTTGGCATGGGAAATTTTTCAATCAAGTTTAGGTGTGTTTGCATGTATGCATGTAAAAATATAAATTAGAACGAAAGTGAAATGTGAAAACTTACTCCGCCACCAGGAGCACTCTGGTACTTGTCGGTTTTCCACGGCATCGGCGCCTTCGTCAGAAGGTCCGGCCATAGATTCAACGTCGTCTAGGGCGAATAGTTGGTCCAGTGCAACAGCACTGCTCTGTATCGGCGCTTGTGCTTTCGATACGTAGTCCGCACAACGGTACAACAGGTACCACACGTCCGCCTGTGATAGTACCCACTGTATTAGGTACTTGGTGGCACTTGAACTACTTTCAGTCTCTCTTAGCATGGCTCGACGTGGCCGCGCGCTTTGCACTTTGGACACTTTGGTCGTCACGTGGCAATTTCACGCACATTTGAATTTATTCCCACAAACACACACACATACCTTGTACGGCACACGCTCACGCACACTACTGTTCTTTTGTTCAACTATTGTTCTTCAATTATTTAGTGCATGACTTGATCGATTGACTCCCGTATACTTATTTTTATTCGTAGGTCAGAATTGAGTTGATCTGAAAAAGAAAATTTGTTTTAAAAATAAACCACAAGTATTAATGAAAGTCTGTCGTAAATTATTCAAACGTATTTAGCGACTTGCTTACTTGATGAATGAACATCAATTAAAAACATGTTATATCATTTAAAAATAGATAAATAAAGATATGATGTATTCAGGTGTTAGTGCTAAGTTCAAAATAAATTAACGTTTTAGAACCTGCAATTTTTATTTAGCTAAGGTGTTTTACTGTATTTACTATATCATTATTTTGTAATCAGGTATTTATAAACATTTAGACACCTTTATTTTTGCTTGTACAATTAAAATTAATTGCGTACTGACCATGGTATTTCGTGGAACAGATTATTTGAAAACTAAAGTCAAATCTGGAATTTTTGAATAAGAATATTAATTATATTGTTTCAGTCGAACGTACAACATATATTAATTACTCTTCATACGTGGAAACTAATGACGCTACTAAATTTTTCTACTGAAATTGACACTGTTGCTATAGTAATGCTATAAAAATACCCATGTTTCCATTGTAATAGTGTCAACTATAGTAGAAAAATTTAGTAGCGCCGTTAGTATGAAAATGTGAATAGAATAGCAGTTATAGTTTCTATTTGTTTTCCTGTCACATGTTCTGCAGACATTTTGTTATTCCTTTATCCTTTCTGTTATTTATTGTGTGCCTTCGACCTCGTTTATGCATCATTGTATTTATATGAGACAGACTATATACATGTGTATGCAACAAGGAAAACATTCCTTCTGTGTCATAGTTTACAGGGCAGTATTATATACAGAGTCGGACTAGTACAAATATGCACAATTTATTGATATTTTAATAAAATTTCTTTACCGAAACTGACTATCAAACTGCAATTAATTGGTCTGAAAGTTTTGCTAGTATTTTAGAAAATATTAACGCTTGCAATAAAATCCAACAGTTGCCAGTATATGTGCGTGTGTGATTTATCGACAAAAGTATTTAATTAGATATTTGCGAAGTCACGATGCATTTAAATGCAATTAAACGAGTGTTGAAAGAATGAAAGAAAAAAAATGTGGGTGAATCAGGTGACGCAAGACGAGGAAGCCGATTGGGAAATAGATGACGAAAAAATTTAGTTTTTTTTTTGTTGTGAAGATTTCTATCCTTATCGTATAGAATCTTTTTTCAAATAATTCACATAGAATATGTACTCACATTATTTGTTTGTTATATAATATGATTAAAACATATTTTTTGTAAATTATAAATTTGATTGTTACTTTGCCTTATAATTTCAATAGATTAAAATAAACATTAAGATAATCTAGTGGCGTATATTACTGTTAGCTATTATTATATAGTTAACATTTTATTCCATTCAATTATGTATTTATATATAATGAACTAAATGCAAAAAGTTATCATATATTAATAGTGCAATTTATACGAATATTGATTAGATCTCTGTACTGAACAGTAAAAGTTTCTTTTTATACAAGTGCACATAAATATGTAGAACACTATTTAAAAAAAATTAAATATACTTGATTTTCTTGTTATTCTTATTTAAAAAAAAGTTTAAAACATGACTTTGCTTTATTTAGACGCACTACACTATAACGCAATAAATAAATTTCTCAGTATTGACATAAATCATTTTACATGCTGGTAGCAGTGAAAATAGATATTTATTTGCATTTACATGTTTGTACTTCAGTATAAATCAGACTTAGTTAACTACTTGTAAGTTATCTAGGTTAATCGTGCGTGAATTTAATTATTGTGTTGATATAGTTAATACTATTTTATTTAATACATATATAATTAATTACCCGTTAAATGATTTTACTACTATATTTAGCATTTGAAATTTGATATGGGAAGGAATGCAAAAACATTTCCTTTACAAAATTATATACTTTTTTCATGGTAAAAAATAGTAAACAAAGCTTATTAGTTTTCATAGTTGATTGATCGTACAAGACTGTTTTGAGATTTTTTTTCTGTGTGTAAAAAATGGCCTTGTGTCTGCAATAGTGTATTTTCTTATCTATGTGTTTTGTAGTAGCGAGATGACTGTGCGTCCCTTTGTGTAGTGGTATGTGTGTAACTGGTTAATAGTGGATGGCATCCACGCAAGATGTCTTCCGGCTTCTATCAAGGTTGTCTTGTAGAAGATCAATTGCCGTTTACATCGACCACAGGGCGAACTGGTATTGTTAACTTGTTTCTTCCGGAAATGCAAGTATAATTACTATAATTTAACAACTGATACATATTTTATTATACAGTGCATTGATATTAATGTATCCGCATTCAGTATACGGTTTTTTGTAAATAAATTAAACAAATACCAGTTTTTGTTAGTTTTCCAATTAACTTTTTTTATTTAATTCGTATAAAACTACGTAAGAATTAAGTCAAATTTTGGGTTGAATTATAAACTGAGATTTTAGTTCAAAATTTTCTTAATTTACAATACATATATGCAACAATATTTTTCATATGTTATGAAGGAATCAAAGGTAAATTTTTTATAGAATAATAATAAAAAAATATATAATATATGTAGAAGTTTTAATGTACAACTCCCACCTAGTTATTTGACTTGTACCATATACTTTCTTATCTATTTTCATATGCATTACGGATGTGCCGCTTGTTAATGGTATTTTTTATCGCGTCAATATATTTTTTACCAAACCTCTTAATTATATATACCTCCTACGCGTACATTCTCTTACACTCATAGAATTGATATTTATTTCTCTCTAGCTTCAAATAGTTTCGTTCAAAAGATATTATAGATAAAACAATACAGTTAGCCTGTATGTAATATTAATACTTGGTTTCATACTCCCAAATACAACAAGTAAATAACCGTGCAGATATGATCTATGTTTACACTATTTAACTTCACGCAAAAGGTATGTAACGAAGAACAACAACAATTCTATTTACCAATCATCCAATAGAATATGTATGAAAAGTTCACTGTTGAGGTACGACGCGTCACTACTTGAAAGATACACAAAGCAAATATACACACATACACACACACCAGCACCAGCAGCACGAGTAAGTCAGTCAATGTACCTGTCTCAGGTGTGCGATGCACTACGTTCACCGGCAAGCCATATACTGAGCAAGTAACCATGAGCGTTCGGCATTCCAAAGAGGCGGAGACCACTCTACAAGACTTGAACTTTTGTCTGCTTTCTTTACCAGAAGAGAGCCAGTTATCAAATGTTACGTCTAAGTCTTTCAGGATCCCCGTGTTGCTTATAAACTATGTGTTTGTCGAGTAGGCTTGCGTTATGACATTCTAAGCTTCACTCTCTATACTTTAGATACAAACCATATGCTTACGAGTTCATAGTAATTTCTACTAGTGGTACCAGCACGTTCTCACTAATTCTCATGGTTATACTTATATCGTAATGAAATACTAGAGAATAGACGATGAATTGAACTGAACGCATGTAGCAAAACACGTAGGTATTTATTTATTATATTATCGTATGTAGTTAAATGTAGAAAACACGAGCTTTTCAAGAAGGTCGTGGCGTCGATATATATAGTTACGACAAATATTGACAGTACAGTTATTAATACAAAATAAATTTGTTTAAGTGTAATTTTTTTACTATTAATTTTCAATATTAATTCCTATCTTTAAAAAATGTTAGATTTACAGAAGTATTATAAATTGTTTAACTTTAAATTGGGTTAATATTTTCTAATATTACCTTAATACGGTACTGCAGTGTGTGCATACCTTCATAACTATATGTGTATTTACGTATGTTTGTGGGAGCCAAGGTCACACACACACTTGATGAGGCCGTATCAATAGTTTTCACTTGCAGAGCGCTCGAGAAAATATACTTTTTGTTGTTTTACTTTCGTTTAATGATTCACGGTAGTTGCTGAATGAAAGCAAACCTTTTTGCCATAAACATAAAATGTGACCTTTAAATTTGTATGTAAAAACTACAGTTAAAATCTGGTTTTAACTGAACATAGCAGTAGATTTAGAATGTATCACTGCGGGTTGCATTTATTATAATTTTCTTTACTATGAATCATGTTCAGAGTTTCCTCATAAAAATATCCATATGATGTCATAATGAAATATTATAATGCAAGTTCTGTTTGGAGAGAATTTTCGTGGAATGTCGATTTCCAAATTAACGATGTTAATTTTACGGTTATTGACAGTCGAAATGAAAATCAGGTCAAATTTATAGACGTCATAGTCATATGTGTCATCGAAAATAAGAAAGCTGTCTAATTAAACGAGTGATCTGTATTAATAAGTTACATAATTGTATTATTCATTACCATTGAGTTAATTAAAATTTAGCATTCGAAAGATTTTAAATGAGAACATCGGAATATTCGTAACTCAAATTGTCCCGAAAAAAGTTCAAAACATCTAAAGCTTGTGGTAGATCGACTTATTGGAGATAGTAACTTCAAAAACACGTTAAACGCAAAATGTTAGGTAATATTTGTTTATTTATTTAATTGGTATCAGTAAGGTATATAGATTAATATTGTATAAAACTGTTTAAACTTAGTTACATGCAATTACAATATAAATTTTTACAAATAAATATGGTTTAAATATTTTTATTGCAATCTGGCAGTCATAAAACACAAAAAGGTATGCTGATTTTAACCTATTAAGTTTTTTTTACAAAACCAGAATATAACAAAACTTTTTCAATTTACCAATATTCTTTGTTACAAATTTCTTATTATTTTGACTGCAACATAATTTATTATTTCCATATTACACACTTTTGTTTAACTAATGAACTAAAGATTGTTAGATAAATATCAGGAGTTTAGTTTATTTGTTTTTTATTTGTTAATTGAAAATGGTAAATTGTACCTTCAAATTTTGTGTATTGCTTAACAATATGTCGGATAAAATACGTGTTACCTCACAGACAGTATTTGTTTAAACATACATTTATTTGTGTTTAACGAAGTCTCCAAGGTTTTTCGCTATTTTCATGTTTGTTTTATATTTTGTAAAAACATGTATACATACAAGTTTATTAGCATAATGTGTATCCTACAAAACACGCTGACATTTATAAAACATAGCTTACATTGCTAAATTGGACTTTGCATTGTAATTAAAAAACTAAAATCCAATCACTGAGATACATATATTAAAATATACAAAAAATACAATATTAATGAGTGTGGATTAACAAAAACAAGAATTCTGTTTTTTCATTTAATGTAATTAATATAAATATATTTACATGTAGAATTGTGAAATTATATATGGATATAATTCAATTTTTTTTCATTGTTATTTAATGTCTTACCTATTTTCATCAGATGAAATATAATTTATTGTTATTTGTGAAACCAGACATTTTATTGCGATTCGGTGAATTTTCTTGTTGGTTGAAATGTTGCTGATTTACTTTCATAAAACTAAGCTGCATTACAAATAATATTTCACAAAGGAATAATAAATATTTTAATGTTCTACTTACAGTCAGAAAATAATATAGTTACTAGTTTGCAGTGTAATTTTTCTTACGGTTATTTTACAGTTATTCAGTCAAGAAAACTGTGTACTTAAAAAAACAAATACGTATTTATATAATTTACTAATGCGCATTATTTCACATACATTGATGATACTTCGTTTTGCAATTTTTATTTGTTTATAATACAAAAAAATGTATTCTTAGTCAGCATTACACATACATCCATGTAAAATCACCACAACTATACGTGATTTGATTATTGACGACGATTTATTATTTTGCTACTGTAAACAAAAAAATATTTCCCTAGGTCAACCAATCATAATTTGGAGTTTTTTAACTAAAACTTACTTTAACTAATGGTTACTTTGATTATATAATATATTTTTTTACAACATATAAAACTTGTAGTACGCATTAAAAGTACGTTATTAGAAAGGCATAAAACCTGAATTTTGTAATTCATCTGAAGGTAGAGCCTTATAGTATATTCATTTGAATTGACCAAATTTTTGTAGCATTACTATAGCAACAATGTCAATTTTAGTAGAGTATTTACTATCAAGCTGTGAATACCTGTCATGACAAGAATTATTCGAATATTTCCTGTTACTATGTCCTGTACTAAATGTGTTTTGTTCCTTTGATATTTGCATAAAACAGTTGTAAAAATTCATTACAGATTACACATTGTAGAGAAGAGATTTGTAATAGATATATTATGTACGGAACGTATTGACCATATACATTTAACCTTGCTGTATAGCTTATAAGGTGATTGATTTGGTGGGATGACCTGTGAGGTCGAATTATTGTTGGTTGATGTAGAGGGTGCCATAATTACATGGCATAAACAACCAGTTTGACGAGGATTCTTGCTGCATAATAAACGTTGTTGTTTGTAATCGTTTGTAATCTTTTAAAAAAAACCTTGCCTCGAATGACCATAAAGGTATACCTGTCTCTTTATTGCGAACGGCAAAAAATATGGAAAATTTTCTACAAAATAGCCAAGTTAAAATAGATATAAATATTGATCTGTATATACGGATCTGTATTGTGTACACAAGATTATTAAGTATTCAAACTGCGCTCTGTTGCAAACAATATTTATAATCCATCTGAGTTCACATTTATATTTATTTGCGTTGTAGAAGATATATATGGTAGTATTTTTTCGAACACCCACATTGGTGCGTAACTGTTTCTAATCCATTTACAGTTTTTACATGCGTTCGGGAGGATAGTTAACAAGTTAAACTGCGCAAATCTAGTATTAAATAATTCATGAGTGACTTTCAAAAGCCATTGTTCGATGTTCTGTTTGTTTATTTCAATTTTCATTACTGAACCTGCTGTTTGCTGTTCGTTTATATAAATTATATAATGAATATAGTCCCCAGTCTAGAGTTACGCAATCTAGATATATGAGTTTTTTAATATTCTAGACAGATATCTAGAAAAAATAATAGAAAGTCAAGGTTTTTGAGTTAGATTTTTACGAAAAATGAAATAAACTAATCTGGTTTAACCTTCATTTGCACTATTTAAGCACATTTTTGTGAACAAACCAGTTTGTTCCTGTAATTATTGCTATATTATTCATTAAATGGCAATGATATTTCCTGCGTTAGAAATGCATATGTGGATATTTGTTATGTCTAAGCTAAGTAAAATAAGATTAAAGAATATGAAAATTTGTCGTTCAGCTTATGTAACAAATCTGTATAATTTTATTTGTTGCTTTATTATGTGTATAATATCAATGAATGCTAGAATTGCATAAATCTATAATTTAAATTTATTTATTATTGGTAACAATTTATTCTATTTCTAAAAAGGTTAAATATATAAATTTTTTAATGTTTTTGCTCTTTAATGATATACAAAACAGTAACAATTAAAATTATTTTGTTACTTTTGAATTCTATAGGAGAAAGTGGATCCACGTGTTTCAAATAATTTAGAGTAGTACAAAAAAGTAAAAACTTTTAAATAAACATTGTTTTTTCTTTGTAAAAGTGTAATGTTTCACTTGAAAGTATGACTAGTGTTATTAATCATCTAAATAGCAACAAGTAATTGTTATTTGTATAAGAGAAATATCTGTGAGCTTAGATTTTAAAGATATATTTTCTCGGTCTGTTAATTAAAAGATTAAAGTCCTACATTGTTTGTGATGATCCCTATGGATGTATTGTGAAAGTGAAATAAAAAAAATGCTTTCTTTTGTAACCGATTCACTAAAATTCAGTCATAAGCAAAACAAGATCACTAGTTCTCCAGTAAATTCTACTTAAGATCTGTAACAGTAGCTTTTGTGCATGTTATTTAATACAAATATCATAACTAAATGATTTAATTTAATTTCACTTCAATTAAATTTGACACTAGATAAATAATACATAACAATATTGGATTAGTTATTTTTTTGTAATAAAAAAGAAAGGAGGAAACCGCCTAAAAGTAACCCGTGATATTAGTACATCTGACCGTGTTCGTATGATTGCATCATTGTAGCCATTCAGCTGCTTTTACTTTCGGCTATTTTATTTCAGTATGCAGCTTTTCATTTTACAATTAATATGATAAACCAGTGTAAAATTCACTTGTAAAATGAAACGCGAACATTTATTTCGCTAATAAAAGTACAATAAAATAAAAGCGACGTGCCTTCATATTTACTAAAGAAATATAAAATGAACGTAAATAAATTTAGTTTATTATAACGTTATTCCGTTCTTGTGTGACAGAATTAAACTGATTAATATTATCAGTCAGAATACTTTGAATTAAAACAATATTGAAGTCTTGAGAGCTCAAATGTCATGTGAAATATGTAGAAAGCAAATATGAATTAATTACACACATGCATAATTATTAATGTCGTAGTAAAAACTAGTCATTCTATGTATATTTTTATTCATAAACATTGCAAAATACTCTTTCTCGGTAAATTGGTAGGTATTTTAGAAAGACATTATCAAACTAATAAATAATATGTAAAAAGTTGATAATGTTTATCTGGAACAACTTCTTTCATAATATCACAGAATATGAGTTTAGATTTTTTTATTAGCGGAACTAGTAGTAAAAATTGTTAAATCTCGTACCAGATTATAACAGAATAACAGGTTTTATATGGTTCATATTTTGAAAGTGTAAGAATATTTTGTCGTCTGAACATTTTTCGTATTCTTTGCAGTATAAATGATCTCATAAAGATTAGAAAATATTGGTGGAAACATTATAAGAATGTTGATAAAGTATACAATTTTAGAGTTGTGATTCATATTTTCTGAACGTAATGATACGAAACATTAGCATGTCCAAATACAGTTCTTGGAATACTAGTTTATAAAAGTTGTGTAGATTGCGTAAGATATTTGTTGCATATAATATATGCAACGATGGTGACTTTTATGTTAAAAATGCTCGTTATATTTTTTGCCAATATAACATTGCACTATTTTACTCAGTTTCAGAGATTTATGACTAAGTGACTGGTGTCAAGAATGGTTTATTTGTGGAATGGGAATTGGTGATTACGATTAATGTGACGAATGCTTTAGAGCAATTAGCATAACGACATAGGTACATTAGGCTAGCCAATATAAGTACTGTCTAATACATATTACTACTTTCATTTTTACAACAGGATATACCTTTTCCATATTCGGAGAAAACTTCGTAGCTATTATAGAAGAAAACTATTTTACATTTGAAGGGCTTAATGCATCGTTAACTATTCAGTGTTCTACTCAGATTGTTGTAATACTTTCGGATCATCTTTTTCGGTGGTTAAAATTGAAGTCACTTCACAAAATGGAAAGTGAATTAACGAGACTGCGTACGTATGTACGTGCACGGAGCTGATTCACAGTGTGTGTGTTGGTGTGTGTGTGTCGCCGATGGACAAATCAACGACACACGTTTACTTTCACCGGCCGAACTTGAACTCTCCGATATTTGTGTCAGCATTTAGACAATAATAATTGTTTACTGCAGCTGCTTATTATTTTATGTTTTGTTGTTGATGTTATTCTATGACATTTTGCTGAGCGATGGTAAATTTGTAGTCGTGACGCAAAGATCAATTATGTGCGAAAGAAATATTTGCACGAATTGACTAACTTGTGCAATTTTCGTCAAAGAATCTCTTGCATAATTACGAATATTTGCTATTTTAATATTTAATATTTCGAAGTAGGTACACTAATCTTTGTGCAATGTTTCTTCGAAATCGTATATGTTTGTATTTCTGTAGTTTTTCTGAAGGAAATGATGATAAATTAGGTTCTGTAAATGGAAGTAGCGTAGGTATATTTCTGTTGATAATTTACCATTAAACTTTAGTTTTTGTTCATAGAACAGTAACAGTACAGGATACAGCGTGCTCTAAAAACCAATAAAAACACTGTATCGAAATGTCAACATCCCATTATTATGTTAAAGAATATAGGTATATATTTTTTTCTAGAATGTCATGGAAAAATTCAGAAGTTAAGATAAAGTTACCAATGACGCCGTCATTATTGAAATTCATTACTTAATAAATAAATTGATTATTGTAGCAAATTAACTACAACAATTGGAAAATATCAACGAGGTTTAACATTTTATGTTTTACATAATATCATGTTCTCCAAAAATTAAAGCTGAATTTTTATGATGTTAGTGTGTTAAAAGCATTGACGAATTTCTTTTTTTATATTAGTGAGAATTTTCTGGTTCTTTAGAATGATTTCAATTATTCCTGGAGTAAAAAAAACTCATGTAATTTTTTTCTCATTAGTAAAAATTCGTTAGTGTATAACTTTTATTACTTTCTAAACATTTATAATAAATTTGACGTTTCAGATTATACAGTATTCAAGTTTATTTTAACCTATATTTTATCGATACTCTTGCGTATTTTACAATAGAACAAATAAATAAAATGTAATTTGTTATGACTTATAAAATGTCTACTTAATTACTTAAGTATTATCGTGTTAGTATCTTCACATCACACTGTACAATGCTCGTGTCAGTTACGTGTACCATCTGCTGCAGCTTTTATTGATAATTCGTTGTTTAACTATACATAATATATTTTAGCTTATTTACATTATTAGTATTTCTTCAGATAAAAAATAAACTTGCTTATTTATAGAAAGAGCTCATGTCGTTAATTAAGAAAATCAATTTGCATCCATTAACAAATTATTCTTTAGTAGAATTTGCAAGGAATTCACATTTTACACCAAGGTTAACATTTGATAAGAGTGAGCACCATTTATAATTAAATTTTATGATTCTTTTTTTAAGAAAAACAACCTTGAATTTTCAAACAATTTTGGGGATAAATGAGAAAAAATACCCGTAGTATCCGTTTTTTTATTTTATTTGTAATACATAGGCATATTGAAATATTACACAATATACCGTATATGATGTAATGAATTAATATCATGAAACTAACAAGATAAACAAATATTAGGTTATCGTATTTGGAAAAACATATTTTACGTTGAAGAACATGTTTTGCACTGCAATATGATATTATCTATTGTGTCAGGAAATCGATTTTCACCTGATTTTCGTACAACGCATATGTTTTCGTAATGAAGAAAAAGGTTTTTAAAATGTGTAAAACATTTTGCTCCTTTTGCGGTCGTCTCTAAGTTTGGGATGCTGTTGAAAGTAGCAGCTTCAGAAATGCTCTTATGCAAATGCATCGATGACCCGACGACCTAGTTTCACAGCAACTCAAAAACTCGAGACTCTGACTAAACTTTATTTAATTTAAAAAACGTGAGCCGGTTTCAGAAGCAAGTGCATACTCTTATAAAAACTCATACGATATTTCAATAGTGTTCATTGTAAAAACAAGCTGCAGTATTTTATTTTTCTGTACAGATCCATGTTTGTACATATTGCGTTTTGCTGGTAAACTCGAATTCGGCGACAAGACTCAGCAAGTTTCGATGACGGCCTTGAGATTGGTACAACGAATGAAGCGGGATTCCATACACTCTGGACGAAGACCATCTGGTCTTTGTGGTGCTGGTAAGATGTACACAATCATATATGATGTTAAATGGGATTAAAATATGCATAATTCTATGTAGTATCTGTAGAAATGTTCCTTAAATCTGAAATGTTTAGTAATAACAGTTAAAATCAGCGAATGCTGGACATTTTTATTGAAAGAATATTTTGACAGCTCTTCTAATGGCAGCCCGATTACATGAGTTCAACCGGTCGCCAAATGACATAGTGAAAATAGTTAAAGTTCATGAATCTACTCTAAGGAAACGGTGAGTCGATAATTATATGTGTATATTAACGCTCTCTGCGGGCAGTATTGCTTATACTGTAGTATTTTACGTTACATTACTTGCTGCGTAAAATATTTGAATATTCAGTGTATTGTTGACGTCAAACAAATCTAAACGCATTATTGCTGCATATTTGCATATGTATAAGGAATTAACCAGTATAGTTTGTTGTTGTATAAAATGTTCTTTCTTACATCGATTCGGGGAAATTGTGTTATTTTTGTAATGTGTTTTTCCGTTCTTTAGAGAAATCGAAATCGTAAAATATATTCTCCAAGTCAGTGATATATATTTAACGTCTTTACTTTTAAATGGAATATATTTTTCTTTAAGATTAATCGAATTCGGAGACACTCCTAGCAGTGCACTTACTCTTGAGGAGTTCATGACTGTTGACTTGGAGGAGGAGCAAGATCCGCCATCTTTTAAAGCGGCACGAAGAAAGGACAAAGAACGACTACAAAAGGTACTTCAAACATAAAACATGTACTGAATGTGTATGTCGTTAAGTTAATTCGTTCATCCAGAAGTGATATAACAGAATAAAACTATCAACACAGTGATATTTGTAGGTCAATTCATTCATAAAATGTTATATAAAACCCATGTCGAAAAGAAGTGCAAATTTATAGGAAAAAATTTAATAAACTTAATGTCATTTATTAAATTATAAGGTCGACTTAATTAGCCTGTTAAATAGTAGTTTATAGATTTAATAACCATATTCCAAGACTTATGAAATTTACATAATCTTCATTTATTAATTTATTTTCTATAAACAAAATACTAACGGAAAAAACATGTTTTGCTTGGGTAGAATTTGTATATAACTTTTGAAATAAAATTTTTAAAATCCTGGTTGTTTTTACAGCTGTTGGAAGAAGAAGCAGATCATCTGACTGAATTACAATTAGAAATTGAAATGCAATTAGAAAGAGATAATAAAAAGCCTAGAAAGGCAAAACGAACGGGTAAAAGTCGAAACATATTAGGGGCAATAGCTTCATAAAATAGTATTGTGGTTTCAGGTGACACAGATCTAGAATCGAGAGAGACAGATGCGTTTATAAATCAATCTACTTTAGGTACAATTCAGGAATTTCTTACTGAAGAAGACGGTTTGGGTGGTGATGCAAATGCAAAAGAAAAAATAGTAGAATTAGGTACAAATATCGTGACGTCAGTAATTTTAATTTATTGTGTAATTGTGTTGTGTCTGTAGGACCTAATATTGCAAGTATGGGTCTTGCAAATTCTTTAGAAGATAAAGTCAGTACCCCAACTAATACAATACAAGAATCTCAGGAATTAAGTTTAGATGGTATAGATGATGATGAAATAGATATGTATATTATGACAGAAGACGAGACACGTTATAAAGATGGACTATGGAATAAAGTTAACGCTACATATTTGAAAGAACAAAAAGGTATGTTATAACTGTACTAAGATTTATGTCCAATATATCAAAACGAATAACATATATCCATAAAAATATAATTTACTTTATACCGTTCTTTCTGTTTATTGAAGATAACAGTATGTTCATAGTTTAATTTAATTTCCAAGTATGAATAATTTATGTTCACTGCATTTTAACTATAATGTATGTTACATTTAGAAAACAATATTCTACTTACAGAGAAAGAAGAACGATTAGCAAAGGAAAAAGAGGAAGGCAAACCAGAAAAAAAGAAACGACGAACAACTACAAAACGAAAAAACATCGGACCATCGAATTCAGCAGGTGAAGCCATTGAAAAAATGCTTCAAGAAAAAAGAATATCAAATAAAATCAATTATGATGTATTGAAAAGTTTAAATTCAAAAACACAAACAAAGAGTGAAATAATAGAAGAAAATAATGAATCGGAAACACCCACTAAAGTGTATGTATTTATATTTCTAAAGTAAAGAACAGTATATAATGAAAATAATTTTCTTAGGATCAAATTAAGTTCAAATGACGACGTTATACGACGGAATAAACCCAGTGTTAATGTTAACTCGAGAAGAAATAAGAAAGCACCAGAAATTGGGTTACCTGTTGCTGTTGAAGAACCAGAACCCAAAGTTGTTGTACCTGAACAAGGTAAGTTTATGTTACAGACGATGTTTTATGTCAGTCTTAATATAACACGTCTAGACTGTGGAATGGAGAACAGACACAGACAACAGGTTAATTGAAAAGATCAAGTATTTAAACGAAATATTGATTTTATATGGGTGCTCTATACTATTTCATTACAATTAATTAAAATAATTCAGAAAAAATATAGTGAATGCACAATTTTCAGAGCAATGTATCTGAATTTACTAAATTTAATGTCATATCTTTTGAAACACCGTATACATCAATGTTAAAATGAAAGAATAACACGCAGGCGAAATGTGATCTTTTGTTATTCGTTTTATTGTCAATGTTATTTTATATAGTTCCAGAAGAAGAATGTGAAGAAGACTTTGAAGATGACGTTCCTGTAGGAGAACCGGAAATGGGTGTTTTACAAATGTTACGTCAACATCGTGAAGATGGTGACGATTACTACGGGTATGATGAAGAAGATTACTAACTTCACGTGTCACATTGTGATATTTGTATGTACATATATTAAGTACTATACATCACGTTTTTTCCATTTACATTTCATTTAGTGTCGTCAGCATACGTATCTCTCAACTGCCATTTGTAGTTTTCGTATTTTATATTAATTTATTGTTAAGATTTTTTAAGACTTGTAAAACGATTCGTTTAAATATACGTAACTTTAAGTAGTGTTTATGTGAGTTCTTTATCAGATATACTAGATTATAGTAATATTAGTTTTAGACAGTTGGTTATTGTTATATCACTAGGTTAAGAAATTACGAGACATGCTTACAAGTGACAGCTAGGGAAGAAATAATTAATCATTTGTGGTTTGTTAAAGCTTACATAAGGGACTAACTTAATTTGCTATGGGTTTAAAGATTTGTAATCTATGTTTTAACTCCATGTTTAAAGGTTCAGTGAACAACAATATATGTTACACTGTATAATTGTGCGTGCTAGAGGTGAAATTAGACTAAATAGGAATCAAGATTTCTATTTTGAAACTGGTAAGTCTTAATTACAACTTTTTACTTAGATATTTTTATTATGATGATATATTATTATTTTTGCACAATGATAATGTAATAACAACTATTCGAAATTTTTAAACTAGCCGTGCATGTATAATTTTGAAAATATTTTACAAATACGTGTAATATTAAGACTTTTCTTTCTGGATTTTTTAAAAAACATACAATAACATTATTGTATTTTGAGTTGTGAATAATTTAAACTAAAGTTTGGGACACACTGATTTAGAGGTAGATACAGGTAAACGTGCTGTGTGTCAACAACCTGTTTGCAGTGTGAAGAATATTTTTCTTTCGATAAGTTTTAAATTGCAATCTTGTGTAAGTAATATAAGTTTAGAATTTTTGTTTTAGTTCTTATTATTTATTGTTTTTGTTTATAGACATATTTTTGCAAAATATTATTTCATTTACAATTATTGCGCAATGTTACATTCAGTAAGTGACTTTTTAATGTCTGGTTTTCCGGGTTTAATGTATTTTCCAGATATAAATGCAATTTTTTTCTACAAATGTAAAAAAAAATTGAAATCATACTCTTGCAATATCCAATTTGTTTGTCAATTTTTAATATTAATTAAGTGCCGAAAATCATACAAGTGCTATAATTAATTAGTTGAATCAAATCTCGCAACAAGTTAACTTCACGCATCGGAAACTTCAAAGTACTTCTAAAGTTACTAACTTTCGTACAGATTAATGAAGCTCGTAATATTCCCCCAGTTCTATCACTTTCATTGTCAGGTAATTAGCAAATTTGTTATTGTTACAAAACACACAGAAACAAATTAAACTTGTGTAACCAAACTCGCGGTTTATCAAACATTCAACTCTTCATAGAACAACGAACATTAAATTATATAATTTGTATCAAATGACTATATGTATTCAGTTACATAATAATAACACATTGTTATCTGTAAGGTTGATAGCACGTGTTTTGGAATATTTCTTATTATATTACAAATATGATATAACTAAAACATTTCATCGAATAACATTATTTGTATTCTTGTATTTTGTAAATAATGTAGCAAAAGTTAATTTATGTCGAAACTATATTTTTGAAATTCTCACAAAAAACGTCACTTGCTTTACGTCAAATATTGGTAAATTATACGATAAAATATTTAAAAAATGCCATCAAATTTGAGGAAGGGGATTTTGGGTACGTGTATATACAAAATTACAATAAAAAAGTATTAAATATGAGAAGAGCAATTTCCCGGTTATCAATCTCTGAGTCCGTCTCTGGTATAAAATCTCGTTACTCCATTAACATGTAAACGTACTAGAAGAATTACATAATTTGGAAGAGATCCAGATAGTATTTAAAACTAGCACTGTGAAGTTCACGTCTATCTTTAGAATGAATATCCACTTGTGAATATTATTTATCTGTCAGTTGGAAGTAAGTAAACATATAGTGAATGGATTTGTAATGGAGTGCATATAACACGAGTATCCAGACGTACCTCGTATATTAACATATTCGGAACTCGTCTTTCGCAGATCATATGTTTGTGGCCCGTGTCAGGAAATAGTGATGAATAACGTGACTGCGCGCTGCTAGACCGGATATAGATGTAACGGACGAATTCACGAAGTTCACTGTATCGATTCCGTGTCTATCAGGATCGGCCTGAATGCTGTTTGCTGTCAATTATTTAAGACAAACAACACTTACAATCTGTAAATTATACTTCAAATACGACTGCCCCATTTATTATTCAATGTTATGTTTTCATAATACATTATTTAAAGTGATTTTCAAGAAAAATCTATACAAATATTCTTAATCAAATTATTGTCAAAATGAAACTGACTGGAGGCTGTTGTCAAATCTCCTTTCAACAGAAAAAATTTTCACCAGCTTTTACCGAACATTGTAACTGACAGGAAAAAACAAACTTAGTACGAATCGATTGTGTCCTTCAGTGGTATTCCTGATTTAATTAGAATTTAATTTGAATTAATTAAAGTTAAGTCAAATAACAAAAATGTTTACTGTGCCACATGGCTAAGTGTTTCGTTTTCTTTAATGAATAATAACGTGCTCGTTATACTTGACGTGAGTTGACGCTTATTAACTTGTAGGTGTCAGTTTGGATGTAAGTGCGGTATAAGTTTGCAAACATGTACACAAAATAACCTAATTAACATGTAGATACATGTAGTTAATTAAGTGTTTGGCTTGCAGCTAAGGTATACAGTTTCATCAGATTTGTAAGGTTTCCATTTAGTGTCGTTATGCATTTTTAATATTTCAATTTCATGCGGTTTACTTTTTTCCACTTGCAAAACAAAATATTTCTTTAATAAGCAGGAAGAAAAACTTTCCAGAGTTCAGATGTTCTCGGAAACTCTTGCGTTAAATTAATTTTGGGTTATGTCTTGTATTGTAAAATCTTTGTGATGTTGATTAATTAAATCTAAAGCTGGACTCCATTAAGTAATTTTCATTAACATAAGTATTTTCTATTGAATAAAATTTGTGAAAACATACTACATATTTAAAGTGTAAGATATGATGTATATAAAATATGTAAGTTATGAAATATAGTTTCATAAATGAGGGTAGTTTTGCACGTTGCATGATTAATGATGTTTATTACCGGCAGATGGGGATGCCGTTTGGAATATTGAGTATATATATCCTGTCTGGTTATGCTGAGAGGGCAACAACCTACAATCCTTTACAGTTTCCGGTATTCAGCATGTAATCCCTAAAGTGGAACGTGTCTATAAGCTGATATCAACAACATTAAAAGTCGCACACGAAATGAAAAACCGTTATCTTTGCTTCGGCAGCTAACGACGCCGGTTATTAAGCTCACATATGTTACAAAAAAAACAAACGAAAAAGTTTTGAATGTGGTAAACGTTTTATAACATAATACATTTCATTTTTCTAAGCTTGGAAATATTAGTTTAGTGAATATAATTTTTTAAAATAATGTTTAATACTTTTATATAGTTGTAAATTGTATCTGCTTTTATTCAAATTCATTTTACTTGTTTCGGTAACAGTACTTTTCTATAATACTGTTTATGTTCGAAAAGAAGACAATTCAATTTTAAAAACTATAAAAAACAAATTCAAAAAGTTTGCAAGTACGTCTGTACATACGTTCACATTTGTGAGGATCGGACTATTGTGTTTTCTCGCATGTTTATTTTTATGTGTTGAAAAGTTTAAAACACTAAATAAAATAAATACACATACATATATATTTTTTGTTGTATTTTTAGTGTTCTGCATAAATAAAATGTTGGTTTCGAATAAACATTAATACTGCCTGAATACTTGTTTTCCGATGCCACAATTCTGAAATAAAAGAATGTTGTTAGGCGTATACGAGTATATATAGATGCTAAATATTTTACCAGACTCTGTTGGCGGTGGGTATTTTTAAATGAGCAAAGAATAGAGTTAAAATGAAATTTGCAATTATAATACAAATGTTTGTCTGTGGCTGTAAAAGTCTACGGCTCTATTTGCGTTTAAGGCCGGAACTTTTTTTAGTTAAACATAGGTATATTTGCGTAATGTCTACCAAATAATGTAACAAAAAATATTTAATTTTACTTCATTTCATATATTAAATGTTTCATTACTGATAAGTAAATAAAGTTGCTTACGTAAAGCTTTTCTACAAATATTGCCAGTGACTACAGAGCATGAATAATATAGTTTTAATATAGAAGCATGGACATGGTTTTAATTTGTTGTAGGACAATCAAATGTTGTCCTGTGTTAAATTAAGACACAACTGAACTGTATAATTATGATACAGTAAAAAATGTTTGCTTCTAGATACACCGAAACCTTTTTTTCAACAAATTAGAAAATGTCAAGTACAACAGATGAAGAACACAGTTATCCACCATGGAATTTTTCGTGGGTTGTGGAACGTAAGTTGGCAGCAATGGCTTGGCCACAAACATCCTCTAATATCCGTTTCCTTCATGAGCAAGGGATATGTCATTTGATAACATTGTCGCCGGAGAAACGACCACCCGTAACGGATAAATTGTTCGATAAAATCAGCTGGACTGAAATCGGAATTGAGGAGTTTGGACCACCAAGTGTTAAACAAATCCAGGAATTTATTGATGTGTGCAACAAAGCCAACGCAGAAGGAAAGGTAAGTTACTGTCTGAGCGAGAGAAGTGATATGTTAGTGGTTTTATTCACAAGTCGTTACATGTGAAATGTGTAGCGCTTTACCCTTTCAAATATCGTGCTGACAACAAGAAAGTCATTAAGTAATCTTAGACATAATCAGTAAATATTTGAAGCAAATTCGAATTTTCTTGAGAATAAACATTGCATGTCTGAGCTGGTAAAACTATTATAATTATAACGATATAATTATGTAAAATTTTCATTAAACTATGAGTATATCAAAATATTTACTCTTCAGAAACTTATGCAATTAGTTTTGTTATTAATTACACGACATGTACTCAAACATATATATTTATTTTATGTATTCAGTTTACTTTTTATTATTTTTATAACTACGGATAAAAGTAAAAAATGCACCATCATCTTTTCCATTTTTGAAAGGTTTATGAGATGTGTCTATAAAGTAAAGATTTTCGCCTATCTTTTCAATATAACAGCGTAGGTAGTAAACTTTTATAAGGTATTTTGAAAGCTAATAAAATAAATTTTATGAAGTATATTATTTTTTCATCGCTGATTTTCTTCACAAAAATATAGAACCCTTGTTTTTCATATCAATGTCAATTTTCAAGTCTTTTGAATATATTCAGCATGCTGTGCTTTTTAAAGATATTTTGTTTTTTTGCCTGTAACCACTGAACTTGAAAATGACGTTGTTATGATGAAAATATTTTGGTACATTGTTATGCAAATGTATGTCTGTATACATATAGTTATATTTTCGGAAAATCATTATATACTATATTTACATTTTGTATTTTTACACGTTCAATATTTAGAGAGAATGGTGTAATATCTGTTAAAAGTATTCAGAAAATAATTTCTATCCATGTACATAATTGTATTGTTAGTTTATTGCATGATGATTTTCACTAACTTTTTAGTTCTGGTTACGGAATGCCTTTGGACTATTTGTTAATACAATGTTATAATTTGTTATAAGTTGCTGTTACTTGTAGAGTGTTGGTGTCCACTGTAGGATGGGTCTTGGTCGTACAGGAGTGATGGCTGCTTGTTACTTAGTTCGTTTCTATGATCAACCACCTGAAAGGGCTATACTTAATGTTCGTTTGATGCGGCCAGGATCTGTGGAGACATACAGTCAGGAACGTGCAGTGATGCGCTACCATGACTATTTACGTGGATTAAACGTTATAGAATAATTAATTTATTATTAGTAACTTTTTTGTACTGTGTTAAAGTCTACGAGTGAAATATGTAACTACACCTGCCAAGCATAATAAATAAATTTATACATACTTCGAATTGTGTTTCCAAATAGATTTTCTACTTAAAAGGACTAAACGTCAATTTGTCGTGAAAATTCATGCGATGATACACACATGTAGAAACTGTTAATGGTTAATGTTTCGTAACAGTTTGGTGACATCTCTTAGATTTATGTTTGAAAGATTTTTTGGATATACCATTTATTAAAACACATTTATAGTTTAACTAAAATTTCCCGGACTAATGTTATGTTTACATCTATTTGTACAGTTCTAAATGATGATGAGAAGTATACTGGTTTTATTTTTATACTTTGCACAGCAGTACGAATCAGAAAAAAAATGTAAATATCGAGTTGAGTAGATGACGTATGTTACTATGGACTGAAATATAACTGACAAGTACCGTTTTTTTTACTACGATACGTTTTTCAGTACCTAATCCAAATGAAAATTAATTGAGAATTATGAACGGAATACATATGAATGTACTTACAGACGTACCATGCTAATTGCATTAGTATGTTTAAATCCGTAATGAGTAACAATTATTTTCATCAAGCTACGTTTGACAATTGTATATGTTTTTGGTATTTTTTTTTACTAATGTACTCGCGTACTTATAATTTTACTTCATATTTTGTTGTGTTTTTTACGTTTTAATAATAGTGTTTCTTTTTTACTTTCTTATACACAGTATTCATAGCATTAAGTTTTGATACATCTGTATAAGAAAGTCGTGTGGTGACTACGGAAGATCTTGTTCTATTATAGAAGAGAGGGTGCAATGACCTCGAGTAATAGATATACTACCCGCACTGCATGGTGTGTAACGCGGGTTGCGTTCATGAAAATATTCATTACTAAACGTATAGAAAATTCGTTATGTAAGCTAGTTATATATAGTATTTTGGAATCATGAAAAAAATCGATTGTGAGGTTTTGATGGAAATACACATTTTAAGGTCCCCTGTCTGTGTGTGTGTGTGTATGTATGTGTGGCCGTATGTTCCATATCTCAAAAACGAATACAGGTAGAGTGATGAAATTTAATATTTAACATTTTATTGAACAGATGAAGAGTTGATCAGATTTTGGCTTTCGAATTTTTGTTCATTATCAAGTACCAGCGAACGAAAGTTTGAAACGCGTCGTGATCATAAATAATAATAACACTGAGTTCATAATACGGATATATTTATTAATATGCTTAATAATATTGACGATAAACTTTGAAACTGATAATATTTATTTGTACGTTCGCGGAAAGTATTAAAAATATCATAAAAGCTTTAAAAAACAAAATGTGAAATAAAATACTTTTTTGAAATGTCAAATATGTGTCAACTGAACATTTTATAGCACTGAAATTGAGTTTTATTATATACGTGTATAAGAAATTCGTGTGGTGGCTACGCCAGATTTTGATGGAAATACACGTTTTTAAGAACATGATTTGTTATATATTTTTAGATGGACTATTTTTTGGGTTTTTAAGTCAGATTATTTCTCTAGACGTCAAATGGAAATATTTTCTGTTCTATATGTTTGTATCTTTGATTTTCTATACAGTTCTTTACTAGAATAACCTAGTATTATTGTGTTCGGTTATTGTCACACCAGTAGATCGTAAAACTGTAGTTTAGGTCACAAGCTTTCATAATTTACGATCATGTTTAGAGATATCGTAAAAAGCTTTAGTTTATTTTCTTCTTTTCAACAAAAAATGCCCGCTAACGGATAAAATAATATGTAATACTAACAACAATCAAATTTATCTTCAGTATGATTGGATGAAAAATAATTTCAACAAAAGTAGTAATTTTTTACTGTTTTTATTTCCACACTGCACATCTTTTGCTTTTTATTCCCGAATTTATATTTATATTTTTCAAGTAAAAAAATCTTTCATAATGTAAAACTGTTTTTATAAAATTTTATAAAATCGATGCAGTTAATTGTAGGGTATAGTAAGAAAACTTGTGTTTATAAAAAGGTGTCGTTTTTCACGCTAATGGAGCGTTTTAAATTACTCGTTATACGGTAACACGTACTATTGTTTGCTTGACAGAATAAATATCTAGTTTTTTTTTGCAAGTATAAAATCCAATATTTAATCATCACAGTGAGTTCTTTTTTCAAAACATAAAAACAAATAATAATAGTAGAACGTGCTATATTATTCGAAGTTTTATTTTTTGCTAACTTCCAGTTCTATGAAAAAGTGATTTATGAAATACCTAGCTGGATTTTAGTAGTAATAAACAAAAATATAAAATGAAACGTTACGTGTAATTTAGCCGACAAGCAATAAAAATGAATTTAAAGAGTTCTGCATTTAATATCCATTACTATAAAATTTTTATGAGTGTATGTATTAAATCATATCGTACCTGAATATTAATATTGTACAACAACAACATATTTCATTGTGCTGTATTGAATTATTTCCTGTAAAATTTAGAATCTTCAAGTTTTAATGAGCTGCATTGTTTTCTACCTGCCTAGTAGATAAAATATTTTATTTTTAATTCGTTCTTTTATTCACAACACTTATTTGAGTAAACAGAAAATGTAGTAAAATTTTTCTAATAAAACTAACTTTGGAACATTATGACTGCGTACATATGTATACAAATAAAAATTTAAAAACACATACATTTTGTTGCATTGTTCTCAACGGATTCTGACATTTCTGTATATTCCTGGAAGCACAACTGTGTTGCTTGAGTCTGATGAATGCACATGCTACAGCCAACACTACATGAATGTATGATGTAAACACGTCACTAGGGTTTGTTAGTATGTACCAAAATTATTTATTTCTCAAGGGAAACCAATTTGTACAGAGCATAGCAAATTGTAAGAACTATTTCAGTTGGTATTATCAGGGGTATTTTAATTTATGTGAAAACGTGCTGTCTTCATTTGTTATAATTAATAAGGACAAACTCCTGATTCATATTTTCAAGAGAGGTTCGTTTAAGTTCGAAATAAATAAGATTATACTTCTGTAAAAAATTGAAATAAATATAGACAAACATTGCGTTAAAAGAAAGGCACATTCTTGTTCTATTAAATTAAAGATGTTTTTTGCTTAAAAATATTTTTTTTACTTATTTGCATTAAAAAAAAAGAATTTGAATAACGTAATATTTTTTTTACACTATAAATAAAATAATGCACAATATATAGGGTTATGATAAAAATAGAGAAAACTAGTTTTTTAGATAAAAAATGTCTATATCTAACTGAGATTTAGTAGTGGGGTCATGTGTTTAGTATCAATCAGTAGTTAATGGAGTAAATAATGTGAACTGAGACTGCAGGGATTCTCTATAATGGCGTGGTATAAATCCGTTTTCAGACACTCTCTACGATAAACACATATACAGCTAACATGTTGTCAATAACAGTACAGTAATGTTGCAAATATATTAACTATAAAATATATAAATTCATTAAGTAACTAACTATATTATGCATTAAAATATAACAGTGTTGAAATACGCAAGTTAATTTATCAATTTATGATGTTTTTCTTTGAATTAAGTGGAAAACTGATTCTTACTACTTACATACTTACTAAGTAACAATGAGAAACTAATAACACGAGAAAAAAGCTTTTTGTGTCAGCCTTAATAATGACGATATTATTTTAGAAAACATAGGCATTTTATTTACACCGAATTAACAGAAAATTTTGCTGATTAATGAAAGTTCGAAACTGACGGATTTCATGCGTAAGTAAATTGAAATTATTTCTTCATTATTTATTTAATATGAAATAATTAAATGCTACATAATGAAAAACAGTCTAATAGCTCAACAAATGTATTACATATATGGCTTTGTTTTATATTGAACATAGTGAATAAAATCGAGCTTTTAACTCTAATTTAAATAATTACCATAATAATTATATAGTGACGTCATATACCTATATATTGCACTGACATTTAAGTTTACTAGTCAAGGTTGTATTGGATAGAATAATGGATAAATTAATTTTCCTGCTCCATTATACGTATTCAGGGCGGAAAATTAGTTGCAAACACATTGTTAAATGAATTACAAAGCTATAGTTGCACTATAAAACAATGTATTACATTATAATCTAATCATTCATATCCGTTAGAGAAGTGCTGCAATCAATACGCGATGTAAAGATCACAATCCTATATCCTGCGTATAGTTTCTTGATTTTCTTTGCAACACTCGTAGATACGTTTTTCGCTAGTACTGTTTTCATAAATAAAATGTTTAAAAAAATTTGCACCATATTGACGAAGGATTCAAGAATGCATAAATGTACTTATGTGCGCATGCGCGCGTCTCTATGGTTGTTATCCTGTGCGTAATTTTCGCTAGTTCATCGCGAACCATGTGGTAGTGCACTCGACCGTAACTCGTGTACAATCGGCTACATACGAGTTTCGTACCTAGGATAAACTTTAAGATGATAAGGTAGGTACTCAAATATCCTGAAGAAATAAGTTCACTGTATGTAAAAAAAATTGTTTTGACATTTTTCATAGCCGTTTTTTATAAATGTCATAAATATAAATAAATAATATGATAACATTCAGTATTAATAAATTTAACATATACAAATTTATTTAAAATTATTATTAAGTTACAAATTATCGAAACATTAATGTCATAATGTTATTACGAGTTTAATCCGATTATTTGAAACAGAAACCGGTATTAATTCGTTGTAATTTGCTTCTTTATGTCGATGTTAAGTTACATGTAATCCTACCTCTTGGTGTAATACATACATAATACTCATACATTCAACCATTAATCCTGTACATGGAGGATTTCATATATGGACACAGTATATATACTGGTTTATATTGTTTAATATCGCGATTCAGATGCTAACGATAATAACACGATATAGTTAGGATACAATAGCAAATTTCATTTATAAAGAAAGGAATTAATTGCTGTGGATCTGTGGTAACATTAGTTATAGAATAAATTTTGAAATATTTAGGAATTATATAAGAATAATTTATTTTTAATTTTGCCATTTTCTTGTATATATTCTTATACAATTATAACCAAAATTGATTTAAAAACTAATTCATTTGAAAGGATAATCTACGTGTACTATAATTTCAAATCCAGTGTAATGTAATTGACGTTTGATTATTATCATTAACAAGTTCAATTGAAAATTCGTCCATTAACTGAGCAGGAAAATTTTCAACTGTAATTACAGAAATACTTCGGTATTCCAGGTGAGAAATGCGACTAATATACGTGACGCGTAACTTTGAAACTTTTGAACTTAATTTTGAGATAAACTCTAAACTTCATATTTATGTTCCATTAAATTTTTATACTGCTGTTTAAATTATTCCCACCAAACTTTAGAACTTAATAATTTTCATATAATTTATTTTGGAATCTAATATGGGACAGTAGTAGTTTTCAATATAACAAAGCTGTAATTATATATGTATGTATTTAAATTCTAATTGTCTATTAGTAAATTTGGCGGAAATAACATCATTTATTCAATTAAACCTGTCAGACAAATCAATATGCATTGTTATATAAATAAATGTCATTGGTACAATTCAGACATAATTGAATTCTGTTTAATTAAATATATTGTACATTCGTTAATTTTTTTATTAAAGTGTGTTAATAAAACGCGAACATTTTTGTTTTTTGGTGTTATATATTGTATAGATATCAATAATAAAACAATGAATTTGTTACGAAAAAATATAAGTTGCATCGCAATATGGTTGTCTTGAGAAATGTTATACGCATGTCTGTTATTTTGATTCCACATTTTGCGTTTCATGTAGAATGAAACAGCAAAAACGTGTACGTGTCTCAGTTGCAGTTTCAAACTCTTATGTTTTTCAAGTTTACTGAAAATTATAGACGAAAGTTTCAATGTGTGCTGATTTAAAGCTTTAAACTTGGCTATCTGTCATATTCTACGCTGCACGAGAAATGTTCTTTTTCTTAATATTTTTTAATCTGTTGCACCCTAGATGAAAAATATCATTATAAACAGGTCAGAACTGGCAGGCAGTATTTACGTTGTATTATTGAAATGTTTCAATTATAGTTCAAGATAATTAAGAATATGTGTGTTAGTCGAATACACGTGCGACTTAAGTCAATCGTAGATTACTTGAGGCTCATTGCGTTTCTATAAATCGGTAATTACTGCACTAATTACTAAATTCCTTCGAAATAGTTTCTAATGAAATTTAAAGTATCTTCATAAATGTGTCCATTATTGCTGCAAAAATAAACATTTACAATTACAATGATGTATACAGTTTTTTTTTCATTATACATTCTCTATTGTACATGGAAAACTACTTGTAATTTCGTAAGAAGTGTTTCTTCCATCTTCCTTTTTCTCAAGAAAACTGGTGTTCTAAAACTAATTTCATTTTCAATTTTAATTTTACTTTTGTTTCAATGAAACGCAATTTTAAATCTTTTTATTGACAAAACCAAGTTTGCTGTTAGCTGTAATAGGTTTTTTTTAATTATAAATAGAAAAATTAATTTTTGCTTTATTCTTGTATAATGCACACAGTTTTAATTATCAATTTTCCATTATGAAGGAGTCTGTTTTAAGAATACCATTCTATTTAGTATTAAGTAAGATGTCTAATGTGAAAAATTAATTTTCATCCAATTACACATTTCATGAAATAACTTTTATTGTTAAATTTTAATTGTTATATTGAATAGAATTTTTTTACTACTGTAACATGAGTTAACTATTAATTTAAACATGTATTCTAGAAGTTTAGTCTACGTTTTCTTCAAAGAACTGGCAATAAATTAAGTAAATAAACAGGATAACTGCGTCGGCATGTTCGTATTTTTTCATCCATATGTAACATGTAATAAACTCGACTGTAAAATGGTTCTTTCTAACGTCCTTCATTTATAACTATATATTTTATATGTTTCTTTTATGACGCTTTTCTTGAAATAAAAGGAGAAGCTGCTCTGACAATTATCTTACGACGCGAGCGAAGACCTATTCATGTCGGCTTGGTCTTAATAACTTTATACGTTGTATATTTGGAATGAAATATATAAAAATTCTGTGTACATTTTTTATCAAAATTAAAAATCTATTTGATCATAAGATTTTTCTTGATTTTTTGTTATATTTTCTTTGTCGTAGATTTCTCGATAGCTTTGAAAAAATTTTTAGAAAAACTTCGATATTTAGAAAATTAATATATATTTCTAAAATGTGTTTTTGGTATAATATATAGTGAAGATGTAAACGAGAATGTTTTACTTGAATGACCACAAAGCAATAACTATGATTGTTATAAAATGAAGAGCAAATAATGTCAGATGCAGTCGAGCTTTATTAATGTTTGTTAGCAGTAAAAGCTTTAGCTATGGTTCTGCTTGAAACCGCAAATCCCATTTCAAATTTACACATATCCTGCATACCATATTCATTTCCGTACTTACCCTTGCAAATCTTTTTATTTCCATGCGTTTTCTTGGACGAGAAGGTCTTAATTGATGTATCCATAAGGATACTCTTAGATTCATGTACGTAGAATTGAAACTTACCTAATATAATCGGTAGACTTCTTCTAATGGAGGAAATTTGTTTATAATTGATATTTTCAAATATTTACTTTTGATTTCTGATAGAATCTGACTTTTACAAATGACCTAAGGAGAATCAAGCATATTTTTTGTTGACTGCGGTTAAAACTTCGAAGGTATAATTCACATAACAAGTCTTCGCCAGAAGCAAAAAGTATAAAATATTTGAAATGTTTACAGTTGGGGAAAAATATGCTTTATGATTTATGTATGTCTGTAACAAAAATCTATGTTAAAAACGAAATAAATATTGCTGATAATAGCTCTTGGCGTTTTGTTCTTGTTTTGGCTTAACTGGCCTATTAGCGATCGTTTTATTGTCGAGACAATCATATTACTGAAGTAATTTATAAAGTAATAAGCTTTATTAGACTGAGAGGCGGGGATCAGATGATATTTAGTGTGAAGGCGTTAGTATGAAAGTAATTTGGTCAACAAAGGTTCTAAGCTCTTAATTACGAAAGTGACCGGGTCGAACCATTTTAACGACGGAAATCGATACATACATACGTCTGTTCAATTTCGTGTCGTTCATTTTAGCGCTCTGACGCTTCCGGATCCAAAAAAAAAAACAGCAGAAAATGAGGACAAAAACTAGGATAGTGTACAGCATTAAGGTTAACGCAATTTGTTCCTGTATTATATACCATCTGTAACAAATCCTGCGGGATCCTCTGGGTGTCGATTTAAAAACGTTAAATTGCTTCATGGGATAGTGTCAATTTTCATTATCTTTTTCAATAACATGTTATGTTAGCAGTGGATTAGATTACTTTCAACAACGATTTGTCAACAATAAATTTCTATTAACTTTACCGAAAGAATAACTAAAGAAAATTTATATAATTTGATTTCCTTTTAACTTAACATGCATAGTAATTATTTATGTAATATACCGCGAGAATAAAGGGTCGGTACCCTAGAAATGGAAAAATTTATAATTTAAATAAAAATATGTTCGTTTTATTCTCTTTTTCTTCTACTCTTTTTCATATTAAACTTAATTTGTAAAAATTGTTGCGTGTAATAATATCATGTTTCTTCATCCGTTGATTAATTTTGTTTATATTTCGAGTTCTTCTTGTTGTTCTTCTTTACAGTTAAATTACAAAAAGAGCAAGTCAAATGGAGAAGGAATAATATAACATCAGAACATAAATCTACGTACAATATGAATATTGTATATTACATATGATTACTATATTCTGTAGAAACTAGTTAAAACCAGCATGCATTCCTAACACGTCGCACTGTTATATTTCAATTCTGTACGTGTCAATGAACAATGTACATAGTGTATTTCATTTCTGTATATTTACACTGGATATCTGTAAACAACTTAGTCCTGTGTGACACATTGATGATATGTCCTATATTTGTTGTGTTATTTGTATACATATATGGTTATTTTAAAACTAATTAACCTGTGCGACCATATACAGAGGTAACTAATTAAGCTGTACACATTGATGAATACAAAACATATTTAGTAGCATTCAGTATCGTACTACGGCACATTCGTTATTAGATTATCTAAGATAAAATTGTTAAATTTAGAAACATATGAGTAGAAGAGAAGTAATGAAATATTTTACTGCAATATAATATAACAGTAGAAGTTTTTTTTATAAATGTATTTTCACCTACGTTTATAGAATATTATAGAATTTTATTATTATTCTTGATTTTAGGTTTTGTTTTTTGATAATCCTTCCGGCTACATTATCAATTATAACAAAAAGAAATGTTAAAAAATATCTTCTATTATACCTACATATTTAATGTATTTTGACTGAAAAAAGGACTGGCTGAAAAACTTGTTGAAAATTGTTGAAACAGCCTACAGAGGGCAACCATATATTTGCAAAGTTTGGTTGTGGTGTATGATTGATTTATGTTTGCAAATAATTCCTGGATCCTTCTGGTGAAAACATTTTGAGAAGAACATTTATAAGAACCACCTACTTTATTATGAATTAAAATATAATGAAATATAAACAAGTTTAAAACCGTTATCATTTGATAAGTACTATACTATCAGTTTATATTTACATCCCTGTTTCATGCGAATCCTGTTTTATGAATTGGATTAAATGAAAAATGAAACTGATGGTACATTACTGTTAAAAGTACACTTTGGAAATTGTAACTGATTGTAATGGTAACCTTTTTACCCTTGTAAATCCCAATTAGTATAATACCCTCACGTACAAGTGACTGGAATGTCAGGAACAAAATTTACGTCAGCCGAAATTAAAATCAAATGTGAAAGGTTTAGTAAATTTAGCCATAATATTAAATGTAGGCAACGTTATATTGATGTTATCTTATTGGTATTCAGGAACTAATTAAACTCTGATACTTATAAATTTCATATTTTTTTCCATTTAGATAATTAATAAAGCACACGTAATGTTGCAAGTAATTGTATCTCCATTAAAAATTTTATACAGTTCATGTATCTATAAGTTATTTATTGATTAGCTTCTTTGTCTGGTATTTTTTCCGTGTTCTTCTTTATCTGAATTCAGACAGCGTTCGTTTTTTTCGTTCGGAAATAAGTTTTAAGGTATTAGCTTATTTTGTTCTTTGGCACTTTGTGTGAGGAAACAGTGTAAAGTGAGTTATTCGAACGACAAAACATATAACTGCTGGAAGTCAATTTGATGGCTTTTCTTCAGATGTGTAGGAAGTTCATCTGTATCATGTCAGGACGGTAAAGTCGGCCTACAAGTCTTATTTGACTGATACATGTGTACAGGAAATAAATAAAACCTCCTCTTCCTCTAACGTTTCTGTGAACCGTAAATATATCTGCTAGTATACAACATACCTAAATTATTATATGACCCGTAAATGTCAGGTTGCGTCTGCGAAAAATGTCAATACGTCACCCAGGTGAATGCGGCATTTTAAAACAGTGTTTTCTGATTTATTTGTTACTTAATAGCTCTTTATCTGCAGGTGAAAATCAATTTACTTACTATGTTTCGAATATGTAACACCTTTTATTGTTAGTAAAATGAAGTTTTATCTGCTTTTTTTGTTTTAATAAGAAACTGTAGTTTTGCGTTTACGAATATCCTAATTGAATCCTATATTGTCATGGATTATAATTAAGAATATTATTTAACTTTATGTTAGCATGTTTAAGGATAATACAGTCTCAAGTATTTCCCTAAAGATTGTCGTACATTTTGGTAATACTTTTAAAAGAAATATTTAGACTTGAAGATTTAACACAATAATGTAATATATTCCAACGTGAGCAATGTGTTAACATAATATTTCCATACATTAATAATGAAGTACTTACAAACTTCGTTGATTTTTTTATAGATTGAAAGTTATTTAATATAACTTTGGTCGTTTTTTAGAAAGTGTGAACTCACGACCAAAAGGTGCAAAAGTTATTACATTTTGTGCTTTTATATTTTCGGATCAACATTTTAATTAGGTTTCGGAAACTGTGCAACACAACAACAAAAAAGTATATGTAGTTGATAAAAATGTCTGTTTTTAGTTTTATTCTATGAAATACGTACTTAATTATAATTGATTTTGTTAAATTGCTGTTTTATTGCGTTATAACTAAAGAGAATACTTAATAAAAAAAATTGTATACTTTTATTGTGGGTATAACTAGTATTAAATAAAAAAATCGTGTAAATAATTTGATTATTACGTAGGTGACAGCAATGCTTCAAATGAATTATGTCAAAAATAGAATTTAACAAAAAACCTTCAGAATTCATTTTCACATAAAATTGGATTTATTCAAAATTTATTTACATTTCTACTGTGAAACTGCATACTATAGATATTAAAAAAGAAAATTATGAATGAAAATTAATTAGGTGTGTCTAGTATATGTAATTCTGGTTTTAATTTGACGAAATAATAAACTAATTCACTGTCATTCATAATCTAATCATGAAAATTAATTTATAATTTAATATTGGATATAAGCTAGT
>JAGJTL010000039.1:2656220-2668587 GCA_022063505.1 Calosoma granatense
TTTATAAATGTACACATTCATAGTAAATAATAAATTTAATACATCACTCGTTTTCAGTTCTTTTTATGAAAATGTAATATTCATTAACAAAAAATAATATAAATGCTTTTTACTATTTTATTCTCATGTTCTGTATTTTTTAAATGACAATTTGTTTTTCTCCCATGCATCTTGTTAGTTATTTTATTTGAAATGAGTGTTGCATATAAAAGGCGTATGCTTTTTATGAAATTTATTTGCAGTTTCTTGCAGAATTGTTCATTGAAATAAATGATCAGAGAGAATGTTGAAGAAGTTATGCACGTATAGAAATGCATCAGTAGCCTGTAAGTGTGATGAGTAGCAGAAGCTTTGGAAAGAAGAGAAGTTTTCATTACCATGGAAACTTTTCATACAATTAATGTTACGTCGGTGGAAATATTATTCTTTGAAGTGCGATTTTATAGAAACCGTTTATTCATTGTCTTGATTTCATTTCATTTGCTTAAACAACGATGAGGGGATGAATGCTTTTCTCTTGTAATTGCGAACTTTCAAACTGTCGTACATTGTTAAAAAAATTTCCACAATTTCAACGTGAAAAGAAATACTGATAAATGGAACACGCCCGAAGGTCAGTTACATGATTAATAAATCAACAAAGATCATCAATTTGTGTTGGAACCATATTTCATTTTCGTAATAAATATCGTTATATTTTATAATAGATTACTTAGTGTTTACAAGTGAAAACAGTCAGCCAGGAGAGATGGATTATGCATATTTATGTTTCGAAATAAACAGTGTGCCAGGGAAATGTGGTTTCTCCGAAACTGAACATGAATAAGGGTAAATTAAAGGAAATTAGAAACATGGTCAACATTAACAAGTACTAGGCTGACTAGTATGTACAGTGAGCTATAGGGTATTTTCATAAATATTTCTCTCATGTACATATATACATCTATATAATATAAAAATTAAATTAACTGAAATATACTGAATATGTAACAATTAATTACTTTTTTTAATAAACATGCATACATATTCAGTATATTTCAGTTATATTTAATTCGTTAAAAACTGTTTATATACAGATAAAATATATTTGAGTACAGAATTATAACCTCGCGTACATTCAACGAGTTGTAGTTCAAACAGAGACTCTAACGTGCTTTTATTACTAGACAAAAAGTTCTAAACTAGCGAACAATACGATGTCTCTTGTCGCTGGTGCGCTGTAATGTCATGTGTTACAGGGTTTCATGACACGTTTTATTTTGGTAAAAATTCTTCACGGTTTAGTTAAATTTTATGAGTTTCGTGAGCAAAATACATCTGTCCCATATCAAAATGTACAGTTATGGTATTAGATGTAGTTGCGATAAATGATATCCTGTCCTGGAATATTGCCAAACATATAAACCAATATAATACCTAAACAAATTATTTCTGCTTGTATTGTCTTAAAATAGTCTTTAGAATGTATTATTTCATACTTCAGTACTATCTGTATAGTACAGTAAATTCTAGCTACATCATTTAATAATTATCTTTATAGTTCTTTCATTTCTTAGAAATATGTCATCTTCATGATCCCAGGATATACATTTTTGAAATAGTTTTCCTACTACAGTTCGCTAGCAGTAAGTTAAGAATTATTCCACGTCAGTTAAGATAAATGTATATTGCGATAAAAGCAGTTGGAAGATATGTTTTTTACACTAGAGACCAACCTTTTTGATATCATTTCTTGGTATCACGAACAAATTGACATTTATAGAATATATATCTGCGCACTATAGCGGAAGAAATATCTAGAATTACCAGCGTAGGTGTATGACGAACGATGCTGCGTAGTATTCGCTAAAATGAATACTGACATTCAGTTCTATTCTGTATCTTCTTTACAGAATCTTATTCCATTAGTAACATATCTTGTAACTTGATTTCAACAATAGATATTCTATATAAATGTGAAAACAATGGGTTAAACACATCTGTTGATATAATTTCACCTCAAATTCTATTTAAATTTGGTAATATGAAAGACGTTTAAACACTTCTTAATTACTTCTAAATTACACATGAAACTAATCTAAAAGAGTATCTGTTTATTGCAGTAGTAAACGAAACGATTAATTATGCATTTGGATTTTGTAATTACGATAAAGTTTTTTAGGTCCTTTTTATGACGCAATAAATGAATATTGGACATTTTGTATTCGTTAAGTTTATGTTATATATACACTCAGAGTATAAAATCCTAAGCGAATTGAAATGAACAATTTAGAATTAAATTTAATATATTAATGTCATTGGTAGTGGCTATGGAAATACAATGAATAAAATGTGTTGTTCCTGCTTACATGCGCACTATTAAACCCTTTAATTTAGAATAGAACGTCTGTCTGCAGCAATAATTACTGTAATTATTCACGAATACTATGTGATTAGACGTTCCTGTCATCCATCAGTAATTAGAGATCTTGTTAATTTTGATTAATTTGGTCAAATGTATTTATTAGTTTGTACGTTATATTTTTATACATTTATTCTCGGAGATAACTACAAACATAATATTTAATTATTTATATTTGTTTTCATCGCCGTTAGTTTTATTTACAAAATATTTCAATTATTGATTTTTTGACTGTCATTCGTTTTTGCGTAGGATAAATTTTGGATTATTTCAATATGCAGAATACGTGACTGTTGTATTAATTTATTATTTTTGGTATTGTGGTAATTTTTTTGTTGTTTCCTTTAAAAAATATTAATATAAATTTTGATTATAATTTAGCTTTATTCGTTTATTTTTCTTTAATAACAGGGTTCATTTTACTGAAAAGTTTAAGTTGTTATATGCATAGATATGAGATGTGAATATTTACTCGTATTAATGTAAGAAGTTTGATTGAGTTGCCAAACTTTCAACACTGAAGTATTGACCGATTATTACACACCGTTACATTTAGAACATTGTTAATGTTGCTTTGTAAACTTATTCGTCTTTCTTGCCAGTGTGTGACTTCCGATTGTTCTTTCTAGTAAAACGAACCATGAAAGGGAAGTGTTCGGCAAAGCTATAAAATCTACACAGACAATTTCAAACAAGGTTTCAGAATTGTTCCAACCAAAATAGCAATACAACTGTTTATACATATGTTTGAGAACAATACTTTGAAAAGATTGGTTTTTTTCTTTATCTCTTATTTCATCGCATTGTTCACGATCTATAACACTGTTATTTTTTTGACAAATATATGCTTCTATACAAATATGATAAAGCAGTTTAAGAAATATATATGCATAGTTAAAAAATAAAATAAAGTATGGGTTCGTTGAAAATAAATCAGGTGGACAAATGAGAGTATCATTTATCCTTTTGGATGTTTGAAGTATTGCATGGAAGAATCTGACAAATTCCTGCTATTTGAAGTGTAGATATTGCGGGTTATCTGTGTAGGTGGAAGTGGTTCTTCAAGGATTTGCATTTTCGATGGATGTCTATTACTGACTTCTACTTGTAAAACTAAAAGAGAACACGTGACTTAAAGTGTAGAAAGTCCAAATGTGCTAGACGAATATTGATGTTGGCCATTTTAAATGCAAATAACATTTTGACAGCTTCATAAAATTCGTACTGATTACAGCAAGAAACTGCAATAAAAGACGACGTTGTGTAATAAAAATAAAATAAATGATAGTGCTTTTTGACAACTTGTGTTTAATGTTATATTGAATATTTTCAATCCCTTGTTAATCTTAACTGTTTTTTAATGTAGTGGGGTAGTGATTTTATTTAAAAAAGAGAATGTAAACTGTTTGAAATACATCCTTGATTATAGTTAACTTTTTGCATTGAGCAGTACTGTAGTTTTTCATCGGGTAATGTATAAAATAATACTGTAAGCGTGTATGAACTTTCGTTCGCATACACGTGGCTTGTTTGATAATTGAAGTGTAAGATGATTATCGTGCTTGCACAAATAAAGGTTTCATTTTGTTCATTGTAGCACATAATGTATTATGTAATAATTTTATATATCAAGTATGATATCAGGCACTACTCAACAATATTTAAGTAAATTATCTAATTATGAAATATGATGAAATATTCTGACCTTTTTTATTATCAACTTATCGAAGGTAATTTAGATATTTAATCCGATTAATATCCTACAAGAAATTTAATTTATTACTGAATTAACGGTAACAACTGGGAATTGTCGAATTAAATTGTATTCTAGTTAATGCCACTAATATCAACATTCTGTTTCTAATCGTTTCTAATAAGATATACCCATTTTAGAAACATAACCTTCATGCTATTATGACATTAGTTGTTTTATTTCGGTATACAGTAACATTTAAAGTAACAATATTTGGTGTTTTCGAAAATAACTCCACACAGTAGGGCATAGAATATTTATTTATTTAAATAAGATGAATATTTTTAAAGATAATGACAAAGCAGATAATATTCAAGCATGTCTTTTGCAGATATCTGCTGCTAAGTCTACACTTCGTGTGTCTGTCTATTGTTGGAAGTAATTGTCTGCTCGGTATCTCTGCTCCGAATGTGGGCATTGGAACAGGGTGCAGATGCACCAACGAGACAACCGTTCACCATCGCATCGTGGGCGTCGAGTGTCGCTGTACAGGAGCCAACCTTGTCGAGATACCATCAAACCTCTCATGTTCAGTGGAAAGACTGTAAGTGTCATATTCCTATTTATACTATTTACTCACACCAAATTGAAATCACCTGTCCTCCTACTCATTATTATTTTTTCTTATATATATTTATCAATTTAATTAAGTAATTATGGTTACACAAATTCATATTGGTTCAAATTTAGTCTCTTCTTCTTTTATATACATTATTTTGACACCATATTTTGCTGAACTAGTCATACAATTAACAATTTGTAAATTACAATGTTAAAATTGTACATCTCCGTTTCTAATAAGAATAAAATTAATTGATCTTAAAATAGCTACGGCAAACTGTCCAAGAAAAAAACAAATAATTGCAAATCATTTTTAAACGTCTTGTATAAAAATTGCTGGAGAAAATGTGCTAAATGCGAATGTTATGTTTTATTTCCGTGACAAGTTTGTTCAAGTCGCATGTATCTTTGTCTTGAAAATTCTTTTAAAAATGATGAGAAGTTTCGTTCAAAGCAAGTATATTTTTGTTTAACGTTATACAATAAGTTTCGTAGACTGTAATATACAACGAGAGTTGAATAAATACGAATAAATTATAACATAATACACTCTGTGGGCAAGTGTTGTTGTTGTGTGAGAATATCGGATATATTTTATTACTGCTGGTACCTTTTTGATTGACATTTCTTGTTGATAGAAAGTGTATGTTATATAAACTCTTGTTCTGGTTTAAAGTTTGTTACTGCTTGTATCCGCGCTTTAAAACTGTTAATACACAGTTTGTTTACGACACTTTATCATAAACTTGAAATATAATTAGAGTGACATTAATAAATTTACCACAAACTTTGCTACATACAAAGGGTCCTCTGCCATATTTTGAATGTGTTTGAATTTATATCATGTTAATTTAAACAAACAAGCTTAATAGTCTGTCATATTGAATTTAATTTATCTAGATTTCAATTTCGTTATTTTGAATACGTTTTGGAGAAAGATATTTCCACACAATATGCAGTATATTTAATTCAATATTACATAATTTGTAACAATATGAATACGTTGTGTCGAATTTCATATCAAATCTCTAGCTGGGTAAAAATAAAATTTAATAGAGATATACTGACAACCGAATCAATTCCTTAGAGAGAGAAAATAAATTCCAGAAACGAGAAAAAATAGATTGATGTCAAACAGAAACTTTTCCGATCACATGAACTTTGATTTGATCTTTTATTTTGTTTCAAAGACTAGCAATTTTAATATCATCTTATATATTTCACCATAATTCTACTTGCTTTTGTCGAGAAACTATATATGAAATTATTATATTTCAGATAGTACTATAAGATATCGACTTGAAACTATTGCAAGTTAGATTCTAAAAACAATTTCAAGTTATATCAATTAGAATTTGTTAAAAATAATTCTTAACCTTCTCTCCTTGCATAGAGGGTACTAAACACAAATGAAAATACGTTACAGGAATTAATTAAATTGCTTTGATCAATGTTCAATCACGCGAGCAGCACTTAAATTTAAGCATTTGATTAAAAGGGATAATATCGAATCACAGTTTTGACATCGATGTTTTTCACTTAAGGATTATTCATTTTAATTGATGTTTTCATTTTTGCACAATGGTGAAATTGGACGTGAAATATTCTGAAAAATGAACAGTTTTATTTATGATGACAGTTGAAAATCTGTACTTGAATACTTCAGCTTTTCAATAAGTAATATGCGCATTTGAATATATGAAATAAATATCTTTAAGCTTGATTGTTAAAAGTACATTTTCGGTATTATAATCTAGTATTGCGTTAAACCTGTACATACTTTATGATTTAAATTCTAAATAAAAATCAGAATGATATTTAAAATTTACATAAAACTGTGAATCCAATATAAATACAAACATTTGGCCTCGATTTATGTAAAATGCAATATGCATATTTGATACTTGTTTATATTCGCAAAATGCGTAGCGTGCAATTTTAAAAGCTGGTGGACTTAACGGTCGCAGTCTACATTTGTTGAAATAAAATGTTCTAGATTCTAGAATAATAGCACGATTACTATTACAATAGAAGATCTTTCATTTTAAAGATTAAATGTTTTTAAATTCACGGTCTAGGATCTGATGAAGTATATCTGTATATTCCATATTGAGTAAACAATGTTCAGCATTATATGGAACCTTCTATATACTGTGTTACATAGTAAAATAGATATATCTTCCACTACGTTGGGTCAGGTTCTTCCTTTATCGTTGTTTGCTTGCAAGATGACATGATGGTGATGGAGGAACACCTTTGTTTATATTTCCGGTTTAGTTTACGTATACCTGCAAAGTAAGACATCTATTCTTGCATCAGAAAAGGATATTTGTCTCATGTTACACATTGATTTATGAAATGAAGCATAAATTATGAGCGATCCCATTTTTCAAGAACAGCGAACGTAGCTCCATAGAGACTTTACGATAACCACTACGATACCAGGATAAAAAACGGTTTTATCCTACAGTACGTTGACATAAAAATATATTTATTTTCAAAAAAACCTAAATTTCCATATTTCATTCTGTCTTGTTCGTATTTAAATTTGGAGGGAATTGGTAGAATAACATAGTCAAATGAATTCAGAAAATATAGAAACTTTCTCATAAATATAACCTTTTAAGAACCAAATATTTTTCTGCATGTTTTGGTTCAATCTTTTGTAAATAAAAAGCTTAAATCTTGATGGATGTCATATTACATTTGTGATTAATGATTTTACTTGAACTTTTGAAGACCAGTATAATGTGTCTGGCAAGAAATATTTCTTGCTTCACTAGACATCGTGGTGTGTCATATTACTTGATAGTAATTAAAACTTTGTTCGTGTCTGGAAACTTTCATTAATGTTAAATATACTTGTACACATGTAATATATAAAATAAGACGAAATCAGCACTTACTATTAGTTCTGTCCAATTAAATAAATATTACTTATCTCTATAAATCTGTTTCAAAATCTTGAATCATTGGCAGTGGTAACTTGGGACAACTTGATCACCGGAATTTTAGCTTGAAAGTTCATTAAATCAGAATCCAAGATCTTTATCCAAGATCTATAAATGCTATACAATCGGATCAAGTAGCTTATTATTCATTGAAACTCTGAAATAGATATGTTTAAAATATCGTAAAGAAGAAAGTACGACGAACAATACTTGTTGAATAATGAATTGACTATTGTAAGAGTACAGAATACAAACTATTTTCATTTTTGTGAATCCGCTACCAAAACAATAAATACATATGAAGATAACTGATAAAAACTGGCGTAGGTGAGCTTGTAAATATCGATTTTATTTTTCATTGGGCAATTTCCCAGGAGATCTCATGTAGAACATAGAGAATTGTGGATAATATTGACCTTTACATTTTACTGGTGTAAACAAATACATACCTAACCATTTTATTTGCTTATATGGTTGTAATTACAGAGCAACTCATTGGAATTCTAATTTTGAATCAGCTTCTAATTTAATATTAACCATTGTATTATGTATTGTATGAAGCACTTATATATATATGAAATGTTTTACATTTCTCGAATTTTAAGTGCATATTTCGTTAATAAATTCTATTATTATGTTAATAATCTCTTCTTAATTACTGTAATATTTCAACATGTTGATTAATTGAACTCACAGTTAGTTATAATGTGCTGATTGATTAATAGATGTAGATGCAGGTTTCGGTTTCTTTTTGAGTATCAAAGAAACTGATATCCATTCAAATAAAATTAATGGTTCGTAAAGGATATTTATCCCAGGCAAACAATATTTTTATATTCATCATAACTTTTTTTCATATTTAACATGAAATTTATTCGTTGTATATTTTATAAAAACATGTAAACGTTAACGTGTCGAAACATTTTCATTCCGGTAGAATGTTGTGACGTAAATTAACAACGTGTGACAGTTTTCTTGACAAATTCGCTTAAATCGGCGTACATAAGATGCGGATTCTAAAGAGGATTGAAGTTTATGTGTCGTCGTTCTGACGCAAAACAACCACTGCAGCAACTATCGTATTTAATTTCTGTGCAAACGTAGTTTTCTTTCCTGGCTGTCGTGTTCAATTGCAATGCATATTGATTGCTACTGCACTGCAAATGACAATAACGACATTACTTGATAACATATTGAATTGCACTCTGTACTAGCGAACTGGGTGCATTTTCATGTAAGTGTAGCTGAAATTTCATTTATATTTCATTTAACATACGTAATAGATTTGAAATTACAGTTACAGATACCATTCAGTACTAACCTAACACATTTAATTCAAGATATACTAACAAAAACAATTAAGACAGGATTTGTTAACAATGGAAAATTCTAATCCTTGTTTCTGGTTTATCAAAAGACACAACTAATCTCAAAGATTAAAGTCACGCAGTCATAACGGCGTGAATGATAGAGAAGGGCTCGTATTTAATTCTGTTTTTCGGCAGTTTGGACTTTAACAAAGAGCAAGGTGTTAAGGAAGTAATTACGTTAACTTTGGTTGGAAGTTAATTGAAGATGATAAAAATTTTCTAACTTAATTTTTTCCTCCGACAAAATGATTTTATATTTTCTTTTTTGATTTGATTTCAGTTTGCTTTCAAATATTATATTACCCAATCTGATTATATTTCATACGAAGTCTATTTCATTTCTTTTCATTACATATTTCATTATGCTCTAGTTCCTAGAAAGAGGTAACGTTACAGGTTTCTTTTGAATGTAAAAAATAGAAAGGTCCAGCATATTTATTTCAAAATGGATTATATATCAATTACTTGGGGTAGTGTGATATATTGAATATGTATAATGTACCGTATGAAATATCTTTTTAATAAAAATGTCAAATATCTTGAAGATGAATGCAGGTGTCACACGTGCTCACATAAACTCGTACATAACTGAACTAAAACTATTTATTTTACACTCTCAAAGTTCTGTGTATTATTTAATATTTTAATGAATATAAATAATTAAATAGAGTTATTGAAAAAATGTGCCGATTTGATACTCCGGAGATGCGTAAAAATTTGCTATAAATTATACAATTTTTTTTTCGTGAAGTGTAAAAAAATCCACTTTTCTTTAAATTAAAATTCCGGACACGAAAAAACCCACGAAATTTCTCCTTGAAATATTTTTATTCAAATACCTCTGTAACCCTGAAAATTTGATTTGAGATGATCCTCTAAATTTACTCATGAATATAATCGATGAGAAATTGAATTGTACTACATACTGGAAAAACTTATGTAATGATGATGGAAATATTAAATTATTACGGCACACGTTTATTTTTTGTGTATATTTTTTCCAAACTTTGATTCGATTTTAATTGCCATTATACAAATACCATTTCAGACATATTTTATGATGTGTCAGAAATGTATACTAGTATATTATTCAACAAGTTCATTTTTATTCAGTTTCAAATGTAGTTTAACATTTTCCCGTGGGTCTCAGCATTTCATTAATCAAAAACATTTGAAGTTGTCAGAGTGCTGTCGTATTCAGAGAAGCTTATGCTCATGGACTGTCAGCAACTCGTCAGTATCTGCCTGCAAGTTTTGCCACGGATCTCATTATTTTATATTGTACTGCTTTATTATGTCATGTTGTTAACAGTTTACCTTTTATTTTTCTGAAAATAAGATGTTTCTTAGTAAAACACTGTTAGCTATTGTTAAATCTGCTCTGTACATATAATGCTAGTTCAAAATAAACGATATCTCGCGTGTGCTAGGGATAATGTTCGTCTAGCGTTTTCAGTGGAATCAAATTTCTCCTATATGAATGCTCAGTGATCTCGTGAAAGTTCAATGCATTTACTAAAATGGAATACAATATCGGTAGAGTGTTTTGCCAAGCATTGCTGCTCTAGTGTGCATCTAGGTATGTTTTCTTCAAGTGATATTTTCTTTACAATTTCATCTAATACAATCATGTATAATGTGAATGCTTTTAATAATTTTTTTTTTCAGATAAAATGTACGATGCATTTTAATTTGCTGAAATATTGGTTGTATTATTTGAAGAAAAATATGGTCGAATCAGTTTTAATATTTGGAATTTCTATCAACAGAAATATAACTTTAAATTAATATACTTGAACCTGTACTCCAGTTCCGTTAATTACTTTATAATGAAGTGCTTTGATTGTTGTATGGAGTTCTGAATTTTGCATCTGCATTAATTTATGTCAGATTTCAAAGCAACAAATATAATTACCAAAGTCACGAGCAGAAGTTTGCGTTACTGTACGTGTGAAATGAACAGCTTGTCAGTAAATTACATATGTAAATAAATAAGGTTATACTCTACCAGCTTGTCACAGATCATACAGGTTGTGGATTAAATAATTGCACTCTGTATATTTTGAAGTGAAACGTCAACATAAAACATAAAACTAGTTTCTTGGTTTCTCTTTAACATCTGAACACATTTTAGTATCATTTGATAATTGTTTACATGATAATAAATGAATAATTATATATATTTGGACATGATAGACACATGAACTGTATTCAGATTATTACAGAATTACATAAATTTGGTTTGAATTCTACTTGGTAACAACAGAGAAGATAGCAAAACTTTTTTAATTCTACGAATTTTAGAGTAGACTAATTAATAATCTATTCGTTCGTTTCTGCACCTAAGAAATTACAGATTTTTTTACTAATGAAATTAGTCTAGCTTTTAACTAGAGTGCATTATTACTAATTCATGATTTATGTTTCAGAATAGTCGAAGAAGCTGGCCTAAGGATATTACGGGCGAATTCATTGCAACCATATGCCAGCACTCTACGTGACTTGTAAGTATCATTAGTTGTAACAAGTTCTTATTTTAATCTTATTTAATACTGAAAATAACATACGTAACATTAATCTGAGTGAATATGTGTCTTATGTAATATCTATAAAAATATAGACCCTTTTTAGTAAACTATTCGCAGAACTATTTGAAGCTGTTTCTAAAAAATAATTTTCCTAAAATATCTATTTATTTTATTCTATTGCAATTTAGGATTTATTCCAAAATTGGTATTCTTTTTACAAATATCACTGCGACAGATATTCTGTGAATAAAATGAAATGCTGTCAATTTGAAAAAGTAGCTTCTTCAGTTTGGAACTGTGTCACTCACTATTCTTCTGTCAAAATATTTATATAGTACAGTGTTATTTATTATAACAGTTTTTAAAATTTAAATTTAGTTCATAATATGTTTATATTAATAAAGCAAGATAGATCCTTAAAATAATGACTGTACAATATTAAGAAGAAAACTGTGACCTTGGCAATTAGACTTAGTTCCATTGTAGCATAGCTGAAGGGTATATTACTTAATATAAAGTCATGTTACGCCACAATATTACTGCAGAAAGCATAATGAACACTAGCGGTAGAAGATACGGACAGTTTATTTTGGGCAAAAGCACAGTGTAGCGCTAAAATGTCTTGTCTTTCTATTAGATTGTCCGCGTGCACAAGAGTTCTTCTAGTGATATTGTCCTAGCTAGGAAAATAAAACTCATAACCAGAATAAAACTTACAAATTGTTTTAAATGTATAAACAAAAGAAAATAATGCTGATATTTTTAGTTTAGTTTTCATTTTTTGTGGAACTACTTTAGTAAAT
>JAGJTL010000039.1:2668666-2685066 GCA_022063505.1 Calosoma granatense
CTTCTAGTGATATTGTCCTAGCTAAGAAAATAAAACTCATAACCAGAATAAAAAACTTACAAATTGTTTTATATTTATAAACAAAAGAAAATACTGCTGATATTTTTAGTTTACTTTTCATTTTTTGTGGAACTACTTTAGTAAATTATTATTCAATAAATACACTGTATAATTGTTTAAAATGAATATTGGGAATATTTCTTTTGAAGCTGAACAAATGTTTGCTATTTTTACTAAAATTCTGTACCTATAAGGTTCACCATTCATCCTGAATTACGTATTTTTGTAATTTAATAAACCTCCTGTATTGATACAAAAATTGAATAACATAATCAAATACTTCCGCTTATAGGAAGAAATACATTTCAAAAATGTACAGCACGTTTTTTTTATTGAATCCATTGATTTACGACAACGGCATGGATTTTTAACTAGAGCACGTCAATTTCAATCAAATATTGACTGTTTTTTCCAAAAACGCACTCGGTGTCATCGTTCACTCAAAGACGATCCTCGTGTCATTACTAAAAGCGAGCAAAATTATGTCTACCGAGTTTTTTCAAGTCAATCAAACACAAATGGTTTTTGAGGACAGTTTCGTCTGTGGTCCATATCTTTCTTTTAGCACTTATCACACTCTGGCCATTGTTCGAGGGTGGCCCACTTCAATTGACTGCGGAAATCGGTAAAGTGATCCACCATGTAGAACGTGCGTGTTGTTATCTGACAGTCATTAATTGAAGTACAATTTGTATTTATATGTTGTTAGTATATACTAGAGACAAAAGTTATTAATAGCACTTGTAGGAATATGTTTTATTATTATTAAATGCAGTATACGCATTCGTGTTACATTTCCGATGTACCGATCTCAAAGCTACGTTTCATCAGTTATTGAAATTCGTTGTCAGATTACCATATATATATTTCTCCAGTTCTGTGATTTGATTTGCAGTCAGTAGACCCTGAAATAGTGTATTCTCGGTCAATATGGTGCGCAGTTTGTTATTGGAAATCTATAATATTCCTTCACTCCATAGATTAATTAAAATAATATAAATATTATATTTATTCAAAAATAGATAGTACAATATTTATTCATTGGATGGTGCTTTAATTCTTAATTAAAACACATTGCAATTAAAAGTTAATATTATCTTTAATATGTTTTTCAGTCGGAATAAATTAGATTTTTCATTACAATATATTTATTATTTTCATTTTAATGTGTAATATTGAGTGGAACATTGTTAATACTATTTTTTATGAAAAAATAGTTATAAAATAAGAATTTATTGCTTAATTTTGTGCAGTTCCATTTATACAAGTAAATAGGCAATACCATATTCCACTAATGGTGGCAACATGTTGTACATGTGGAAATGCGAGTTGGTTGTGCTCGGTTCCAACTTGTTTCCGTAACATCCTTAACGGATATCTGAAATTTCCGCAGAAGTACAATACACTGTTAATGTACATCCACAGTCATTTCAAAACCACATACAACTTTACAGTACAATACAAATATGTGTATATTTGAAGAACAGAAATTAAACTGGATATTTTTTTTCAAATACCTACGCCCGAAAATCGTCAGATATTGTTGACAGAAAAACGAATGTGTTAGTTAACCGTTAACGATAGTAAAAACCTACTGGAGAAATAAGATAAATTGAGTTCTGTGTCTGAAAAGAAATTATTAGTACAAGACATCGTTGTAGATTAGCTCTGTTCACACCCAGCGTGATGTATTACCGACTTTAATCTTTTCTGTTTCAGAACGCTGATAAATTTAGAGCACTTTCATTACTTCGAGCCGGGGGCTTTCAAGAACCTCAATTCTTTGGACACAATGTAAGTGCATTATGTTATTGTTCTCTTATTGTAGATAAATATTGCTCCAAGGCTAAACAACTACTCTATTTATTAGTATTATTATTGTGTTTTCCTTACGGTGTTTTCAGATTAAATTAATATCAGTAGAAATACATTGAACGTGGATGTTCATCAATTATGTTTATATTAAAATAAATCATTTTAACAATTCCTCGAATAATATAAATTTGTAAAATATTATAAATAATGCAGTTATTTGTTTATATATTTATATTATCAAAGATAAGTTTTGACTATATACGAGTACATTTGAAGTAGTAAATTAATAAACATTTCCACATGCAAATGAATAATGTAACGGACATATACTGTGCAGTTCTCTCTTTTTCTACGTCTACGTTCTTGTGTGATACTGAATTTATACGGTTGCATTGCAGCTATTACAAATCTTTTAAAAGGAAGAAAGAAAAAGTAACCTTTCTAAATTCAATTTCAGATCATAATTTCGTAATGTACGCTACTATAGTTTGTTACGACTGTCTGATATGTTAGTATTTCGTATTTCCTTTGTGAAATGTAATCAGTATTAATAAAAAAAATAAGGGATCGTAGATACTTTGATCTCAGATTAAATCTAATTTTGTACGTTTGAACTTTTATACGATTTCGATGAAGTCAAAGGCCAAAGAAAATTAATATATTTCTTGCACAACTTCGTATTTCAACACTGGTGTATTTTAAATGAATCACATTAATATGTAAAGCAATAAAAAAAAGAATTATTTTATACTAAAGTCTGAAAATTAACAAATAATGACTTTAATAATTTCTCATTATGTTTTTCTACGAGAAATCTTCGATACACCACTGTTTATTAGAAAAGCTTGAGTAGTTTTCATACATACGTATGTCGGATGATAACAACATGTAATAAATAAGCGTCTACAAAACAGTTCAAGCTGAAGCAGTACTTATAAAATATATGACTGTTGTACACAAGAGATATGATTGTACGTTCACTGAATGATGTTGACTTCGTTTTCTACTATTGCTACCATTGAAATATTGCTGCAATATAAAACACTTGCAATACTCATGATATACTAGAGATTAAAAAATAGCGTGCTCGAAAGTGTAAAAAGAATTTTAAATTAAAACTGGCACATTAAAATTAAATCAGATTAACCTTTTCCACTCTTTTTGCGTACCCTGTTTTTCATATTAAGTATGTTGAATATTGCGAGGCAAAATCTGACATATTATTTATATTAACCTACATAGTATTTATATATTTTATACCTTTTGATAATTATATACATTCGTATATATTTTATATGATCATATCGTAAGTCATCGTCTTGAACATTTAATAAAAGAATTAGATGATATACGTTTCGTTAAATGTTTGGTGAAAATTATTGACATTCACAACTGCGCACATAATAACATTAATAATCGAACATACTAACTTCTGATTAAATTTTGTCCGATCCGTAATATATCAAATGGTGCCAGGGTTGTTTAACATTCACACACAGGGAATTTTACACAGGTACGTAATTAGAGTCCCTAATTGCTGAAACGTGTTAAAGCTATGCTGTAGGTAAAGGTTTATGCTAAATAAATTGATTTTGGCAATATTTAGTTTTCTTTGTAATTGTATTAAAGCGGATTAAATTTTTACATTGTATTAAAACAAATGAAAAAATTTCTTTTACAATATACGGTTATGTACAAACGTAAGTTCAGAATTTTTCCTGTTTTTTTTTTGTTTCACTCTGGTAAACTTTTCCTGTAACAATTTGCATGTCTTTTCTTCTTTATTATGATGAAATATTGCAACTAAAACTTTACGCTTTAATGAAATTTTTATAATTATTTGCATAATCTGGAAGTTTGAATACTGCCTTAAGGTACGTATTTACCTGCGTTGTAAATATAACTGCGATATTTTTTGATCTGACATTTACATGTGCTAACAAAGATAAATTACTATAAATATTTACGTCTGATTTAAACGAGGTGGTCGTTACTTTTGTTATACTGACAGACAAAAAAATATATAAAATTTATTTTCTTGTAAATCCGGTCGAGTCTTTTTAAACTGCAAATGAACCATTTGATACTGTCATATCTAAAAGTATAATACACATCCATCAAATATTAACTACTATTTTATTTTCATTAAATATATGTTATCACTCTAATTTTTTGAACTCATTGTTCTTTTTAGCTCATTAACCTATGCTATGTTACATAACATATATTCAGATCAGTATGTAATATTTAAGTATAAAAGAAATTGTTATATATTACACAATGATATTAATTTGCAATCCAAATAATCTATGAAATTAGTCCAGAATCTCTTATTCATAATTTTTATATATTCGATATACTTAATGTGTAAACTAGACCATATTTTGAAAGTGAAGAATATATTCCGTGTTACGATTATATGTTTCAGTATGATAAAAGAACTTTTCCGTTTGGTTCCAGCTGCTTTTCCTTTTACCGCCATTAATAATGTCCTAAGCGGCTTGCATCTCTTCTAAAGACGCCAACTCTTCCTTATTACACAAAGGCAAGCAGATTCGGTTTCTTCGTCAGATAAGAATGTTCCCAGAAACATGAATTATAGCCATAATTTAAGTATAACCTATATATGTATGTATATATGTATGTAAAACAGGTAGACCACATGGTACATGTATCTAATATTCTTATTTCCATTGTATTAAAAAATAGCCAGCACTCGAACAGGAGGCCGGAAAGTCGTTTCCATGTATTTTCATAAATATTCCATGCATATTATAAAAACTTCAGGTTTTACATTCATAAAAATTCATGATTTTAAAGTGAAAGTTGAGTGAATTCATTGCAACATACGCAACCCCCAACTGTGGGGTACTGTACATATGTATAAAGCTTTAAACACATGGTTGGACAATATTTGCCGTGAACCAAATCATACTAGGGTAAACATGTATTGTTCGGAACAATTTGTTACACAATGTTCTCCTTGGATATTGGATGGATGTTAGCTTGTATCCTGTATCTACTCGTTGTATTTAGTAACATTTATGTTGGTAAATCAAACAAACATATCAACGTATCTATATGAAATGTGATCAGTTATAAATATAATGTAAAGTAATGGTAAAAAGAAACTGTCTAGAAATTTGCATGAAATGATAAAACATACTAATGTATGTAAGTTACGTACAAGTTACATACATACGCTAACCTAGTAACCCAAATATGCATATTTGGAAACTTCAGCATTACTGCTCTTTGTGCTAAATGTTTACCAATTGCAGTTGTATAAAGACACTAGCGGTCGCCCCTGTTCTTCGTACGGTAGAACCTTTTAAGGTTATATATTGCAGGGTGGCCACAGTTTAAAACGTATACCTACAAAACCGAAAAAATAACTATTTAACAACATGGTATATATGTCGTTGTCTCATTGTGAAATATGTTATTTCATGATCAGCCGAGGCATTTCATGTACCATCGGTATAAAATGTAATGAAAGTTTCTCATCACGAATATCAACGAATATCATGTCCTACCCTACCCTAGTGATATTATATAGGTGTTTTTACACCACACAAGACTATTCACCGAAAACTTTATATGTGGTATATGGTAAATACATGCATTGTTCTTCTTTTGTTTAACTCCCCCCGTCATCTGCTAAGCCCTCATCACCGGACAGATGGACACATATTGCCTTTTATATTATAGATTAACATACATACACATACTGTATACGTGTATTTGTTTTAGACATTTTCTGCAGACTGTATTACAAAACAAAACTTTAGAAAACAAATAAGAAAACATATTTTTACATTATTGCAGTATGTATATCTGCTTGGATGGAACTAAAACATGGCAAAATTCACGTACGACCGCACATTGCATGACATTTTAAAGGTACACCATCAGTTTTAGTTTTCTTAGAATCCTTATACCGTTTCAGTCATAGATTTATATAAACTTTTATATGTGTTTTGAAATATATATGTATGTATTTTTTGATTTTCTTTTCAACCTTTATGATTTTTATGAGATCTGACACGATGAAAAATGCCAGTATGTTCAACTTAATAAAAAATATAAACGATGTCTATCAGGATATGAGCTACCTTATTAGAGCAGGCAATGACAGATATTGATGATGATTGCGTCACTCACTAGTTTTCTGATATTTTCAGAAAACTTGTTATTTTATCAGCCTAACTGTAACGAGGTGTAACAGAATACGCAACATTCTACAAAACTCTAGTATGATTAATGTTTATCAGGAATGGTGTTATTTGTTTATTTTGCAAAGAAACTTCTTTTGATAATTCCTAATGATAAAATGGTCGGAAGTTTTATAAAAATGGTTATAATATAAAGTATACGACAGGACATTTAATTCAGTGGAGGGATATATTTAACTTTAACTACTATATTTAAATCCTTCTATTTTAATTATGAATATTATCAGCATATTTTGATTAACGGCGTGGTTTGTTTATTATTATTTTATATTTTGAGGTTATTATTATTATTTTTTTTTTGTACAACATGAAAATGTTTTGTTGTTCCATAAAAATATTTACTTTCCCATAAAATTGTTTAAAATTTAATATTATAAATTTAGAATTTCATTTATATTTTATATTTTTCCTATCAACCTTCACAATAAATTAATCAGTAACGGATAATAAGTCTGATTGGGCAAGGGTCAAAGGAAGTTCCTAATGCTTCATGCAAATAACGTGATTTGCGTAATATAGGATTAATGCGTGTATGTTTGAATGATGGTGGTTAATGTTGCCGTAGGCAGTCAGGCTAATTCCATATCCGTTGGCACGAACGATTCTACATGTAATTGATATAGTTCTCGCCATATTGATACCTAAACTGGTATATCTGCTCATTCAGACCTTTCGATTCCTCTTATTGGAATCAGTATTGAATGTCAGTAGGATTAGTAAACTTCCATTTCCAGTTTGTAACAGTATGTAGAAATGTTTCATTTACGACCAAAATTAATTAGTGTAATAATTGCAATGGGAAACTATCATTTGTTTTAATCTCATAATTCAAATTATTCAACTTGTTAGTGAATATGTACTAGTAGTAATATTCTATTAAATTAAATTATAAATTCCTTCTTGGTTTTAGCAATTTAGATATTGTGGTGTTAATATTTATTAGTCTGATACATATATTTGATGACTCAACTATGTGTCTTTTGTGGAATCAAAGATTCAAAGGACAAAGATCAATTTGTATAATTATTAAAATTTTATTACAGTTATGTACAGTATTATATAGCAAACTTCAAAGGCTAAAGGGCCTGACTGTTATATATGGTTCAGCTAATTTCAGGTTGATTTGGCGTATTCTTGATTTCCCAAATACAATGTAAATGGATATTTGAATTATACAAAAACTGAAATGGAAGAGTATTGATGGATTCAGTATCCTAAACGGCAAAGACATTATAGTGATGCTACTTTCGCCTAGCAATGTGGATTCTTCTTTAAATAATGTTCAGTATATGAGTATCTGTTCCGTTGTGCAGTCAATATCAAAATAAAATAAAACTACTTTATGTTAGAAGAGAAAAATAATTTTATTTGGATGATTAATATTTGGTCATTTTGAAAACTAACTATGAATTAAATGCTATTATGAGTCATTTCATTGATGGCAGAGAAAATGTAATATAAGAACAGCGTTTTGGAACACCAATTCACTGCATCGATTTTCCATTGTTTGCAACCTTAATCTGCCCTTTTCACTCAAGTGTTTCTTCGGCGCCTGCCGTATACTCATGGCTTCTATTATTAAATTTCAAATTCACTTCTAATGTTTTCGGTTACATTTTTTTTGTTATTGTCCCAAGGTTTTCGGCTGCAATAACGCCATTGTTTATCGTCACAAGATCAATGTTCATTTAGTAAGAATTCTGTTGTTGAAAAAACCTGAAAGAAACTGAAATTGACGACGATTCATTGTGAGCACAAAATATTCATAAGATATGTAATGAATCCGTGAGAAATGTACATGTATTTTTGATGATTTTTAATATTTTAAATGCCTTGTTTCTTTGACGTACCTTGGCATATTTGAACAATGTTATTTTGCTTTGTGATGGAGAAATAATTGCTAGATTGAGCCCGGATGTCTATTCAGGTGATGACAAATTATTATAATAAAGATATTAAATTTCCTTGTCAGAAGTTGAAAATTAATTACGTTCTCTTTACTAAGTTATAATTATTACTTTATATATGTACAATGATGAAATATTAAATTCACTTTTACAAAGTAAATATTGATAATGCATTTTATCACTTTGGGGAACAAATATTGATTTCGGTATATGAATTTAAGAACCAGGAATAAAAAACGCAAAAAAAGTTTTTTAAGCAATATAATACATAGGTATTAGGTGAATATATTGTTTGAAGTGAACGAAGATTGTCATTGAAAGCTTATATTATTTTACAACTAAGTAGATGTATAAAATTGACTGCTAAGGAGGAAATAGAAAACGAGTACTAGTAAATAAAAGAGTTATGTAGTATTCTATATACTTATATACACATGAGGTTCACTAATTGACGTCATCAGAGAATAGCTCTTACATTTTATATACTTTCTTCAATTACAGATGCTGTATTAAATATCGCAGAGTCCTTACAAAAAATGTAAAAGACGTTTTTTCTCTTTTTGAATAAGCCTTGATTTTGAATTAAAACAGTGAATATTTTTGTCAACCATGCATAGAAATCTGCAACAAGTTGTGACTACTTGAAAATGTAGGAAGATAATTATGTACTTGACTAGGATTTTATACTAAAAAATCCCTGTCGGCTCTATTATGTATGTTGCTTTTAAAAGCAGGTTTTTTTCTCAAGTGCTGCTTATGATACACTTATATGTCTAAAATATTAATTACAAATTTTTGTGCAAAGAATGACACTGAATTGAGTACGTACAAAATAAATTTTATGTAATTCGCTGAATCTGTACGTCTTTGATGAAATATTTATTTTATATGCATAGTGCATGTAAATATTTGATTTATTGTGGAGCCATATTGACCAAATAATTCATGACAGAAAAGTCGTCCGTCTGTAATCGACACAACTGCTAGCTGTGCACACAGGGCTAACCAATGCGTCTGAGATAGTCAACACCCGTCGTGAAGGGCCCCGTCGACCTGGAGCTAACGAACTCCACATCAACAATACTCCGACCCATATACGAATGGCAAATAAAATAATAAAAATAAATTTATACAAGTTAAGAGTTAGAAATATTTCTTTAGTTATCAGGTTTAAAATAAAAATTGCTTAGAATTTGAAATCTGTCAATGTAATTTAAATTTTTTAATAAATGTTCACACAAAACTTAAGAAACAATATAATATCGATAGTTGTAATAGATTGACGGATATATAAATGTTAGTATGTTGCGGGCTTCTATTTCCTTGTTATTGAAGACTTCAGGGTGGAATGATTATAATGAAGCTGCCTGAATTTGTGGGGTTTCAGTTTGTCTTGGTCAAACATGCAAACAAATGATCCTAGTTACGCGACGTTACATTGAAACCGTCTGCGCTTGTTCTACTGCCCTCGAAATCGACCAACCGGATTTAGTGCAAATGAACGGAAATTATGCATAACTAATATCGTTACTATAGGACATTTCAAATAATAATTACTTGTATTTGTGCTGGTTGTGAATTATAAATTACATGTTTGTTTGTTGATTATTGAAACTCTTGTTATTGTCAGAAATTTGTTTTGTATCTGAAGCTTTATTACTAAATTATACTTCTTGATATATTTATTTCGATAAAAATTAGAATTGCTAAAAATATTATTTCACAATATGACAATAATTAATATTTATACATGTATAAAAATGTCTTACTTTATTTGAAAACTGTTTTTAAACGTAAAACTATTTGTAATACTTATAACTATAAATATTTAACATTTTTGTAAATTTAAATCTTAGTACATGTTTTATTCATATGTAAATTACAAACTTGCTGGTGTTTTTCGGACAGAAACATGAGTATTTTGCATGAGATACAGTCATTATTTCACTTCATATTCCTCACGGGATAATCCACGCTCTAATGTAACTACGTATATATCGTACGAGTGAGTTCGCAGATGTTCGCATAAATGTCAGACTTTTGTAAAACCCTGCTACGTACGTAGTTTATTAACAGTAATCTTTCTTTTATATTTGTGCTTTCAACATTTTTGCATTGTCGTTATGTTTGTAAGTCGTTTCAACGTGCACCGCTGCACCCAGAAGTTTTACCATCAAAGCTGACATTAGAATATATCTCAGAATTATATATTACTATTAGCATTTGGTAAAAAATAACATAATGTTGCTTAAATTTTTTAGTACATAATTAAATGATTATCTTGATATACGTTCCAAAACTTTAACTAAATTACTAAATAGTTAACTTTGTTTAACTCAGATTATCAACTGACCCAAGACTTAAACTCGCTAAGAATTCGATATATTACGAAAGTAGCCCTTTTACTTTCAACTTAAGAACTTTCCGATTAGATTTAAAGTTTTAATCAAATGAAATAATTTACATGTATTTTCGGAAACAGAAATTGTTATGAGCTATCCTTATTGAAGTACATTCTCTTTATTCATTCGAACTACGTAAGGATTGATTTAATGTGTCGTAACTGATTTATTTGCTGTTACGTATATTGATGATTTTCTTTTATCCTATTTTCATCGATTTCACAGCAATTAGCGCTGCTCAATTCTAATTAATTGAACTTGCTCGAATTTATTGCTTTATTTAACTTTTTTTCCAATCACGTTAAATAATGTTTTCCAGGTAATTTCACATGTAATTTGAGAACTATAAATAATGTTATATATTTATTTGTACATTTCTCTAAAACTATATAGTTTCTTCAAACGTTAATTACTCTATTCAGGAATTAGGACATGTATTTCGCTAAAATGATTATATCCTATTGTTCTCCGAATCTACAAACGGATAAGTCAGGCAACTGAAATTCGGAAGCAAATAATTTCATGCCCTTCATTTCCATAAGTGTAAAGTTTGTATTCACATTTACGTGTACGGCTGTGTGATAGTAATGTATTCTAAACAATTTCCAACCGTCAACTTCTTCATCAAAGTAGCAGATATAATTACCGTAGTAAATTTAATAGACATATTCCATGAGAAACTGAAATATAATATGAGGTTAAAAAACATAATATAAAATGAAATCTACTGCAGTAATAAAACAGATCATTTTCTTATGATTATGTTGAGTTTTGTTCGCATGTTTAAACGATATTTTTACTTTCAGATATATCCATCTCACTCCAAACCTTGTACATATCAATGATGGAGTATTCAACGTGTACCTGCCGAAACTTAAAACTTTGTAAGTACTAAACAAATTCATCTGATAAATTTGTTATGATTAACTAGAAAGTAGGTCAAAGTTACTTCCGTTAAACGAGAATGCTTTAACGACCATTATTAAATCATTAGCAATCTGGAACTATTTAATCATTATTCATCATTTCTTGTACAAGATAGTTTAGCGGAACTTTCATTGCTGATAAATAAATATTCCATCGACATTTTTATACATTCACATTGCCACATGAAACGTACTAAATAATTTCCTACTTCTTTTTTCATTTTATGAGCGTAATAAAATATGATGACTGCTGTGAGCTATTCCCCTCACGGCAAATAGTATGAATATTTAATGATAAATTCAACGTTTGCAGCATGGAATTTAATATCAAAACTTTGTATATAAAGCAGAAAACTTATAAAAAGTTGCGAAAATATATGTAAATTGTCAATAACACATTTTTATTTGATGTAAAAAAATGCCACCAGAATTTGATGAAATTTTCAAAGTAAATGACTGACTTTGTTTACGAAATTATGTTGCTTAATTAACAGTTAATTAACTAACTAATTGGATCTGCAATTCTCACTAACGGAAGTACTATTTGTCAACGAAGTTCCTAGTAACTTCAAACATTGACGCCATGAGCAAATTGAGATTTCAACAAAGTGTAATGTAATTAAATTTATATAAATGTAGTAGTAAAAGTATGTGATGACAAATGTACGTCCCGTCAAAAAAAGAAGAAGAAGGCTTCGAGAATAATAAATGAATAGTAATACTATTACGTATTCAGTAAACAGGATACGAATGTAAGATCTGTTAGCTTTTCATAAAACCAGGTTGAATAGAAAATAATTCCACGGTTTCTTATTCCGGCTGTTTGCATAAGATAAATAAATTACATTGTGTGAAACGCTGCTGCAGACATAAAGTAGAAAATGAAACTGTGTTCAGAGGAAATAGGGGTTTTACAAATTATCCTAGAAATGAATATTCACAAATAAAAGAATGATATTTAATATTAAACTCAAAATGACCGTACTCGTATTCTTTTCTGCAATTTGATTAATGATTTTCAAGGGAATTATAAATTGTCAAATGATCGTATCACTAGTATAATATATTACTTTTGATTTATCTATTGCGCTTCGGTCGTTACACATTTGACATGAAATAAATTACTTATGTTGATAAAGGAGTTCATCACGTTTCGACTCGGCAAAAAATAAATGATATCAATACATAGGATATAATACACAAATGAAATATTGATTTTTAACAATAACAAAGACGTATTATTAACCACAACAAAAAGTTCATTGATACTCGCATGTAACATATTAATCAATGACACCTGATCATCTGTTGAAATAGGATATCTACACACCAGTTAAAAAAATATTCGTCATGGATTTTGTAAATGTCATGTACAATTGTTTAATAAAAATAGCATCCGTGAAATTCATTTTATATGTTCAGTGATGCTCATTTGCTTATTTATAGTTATAAATAATACAGTTAACTTATCAAATCAAATATTTTTTGTTTATTTGCCAAGCTAATACATATACAAAAAGAAATGTAAATATTAGTAAGAAAATAAAGTAGTAATTTTATGTTATGTAATATTACACAAGCTTGTACAAGTACGTTCCTTTGTCGTGGAAAACCTTTGATCCGTTGTGATTTTACTTTTCAAAAATACATTCACACTCATCGCTCAATATCCCACAAAATTCTGAAACGCTGAAAGAAATCATGTAGAATATTTTCCACATGAATATTTCCTGCATATTTTTAGCTGACGCGTTTTGTTATATTATTTTTCAATACATTTGTCTGGCTCGTCATGCATAAAAGATTTCCATTTTCGTGTCTATATATTACATTTAAATGTGCAAATATGTATATACTTTAATATTTGAATACGTAATAAATTAACGGGTCTATAATATTCTTTTAGTTTCATATTAGCTAAATATTTGTTTATTTACTAATACCACTGACTAAATATCAGTGACTGTAACATATATCATTAAATAATAATCAAATATTACATTACTGTTGCGCATTAGCTATAGTAAATAGTATAAAAATTTGCATGTAATATAAGCAAAGGGTAATTAACTGCAAAATTGCTACACGCTAATGAATAAATACACGCAAAATTAAAGCATAAATGATGTAATATGTAAACAAATATGAGGATGCTACGGATCGTATAGCAATTAGCAGGGTGTGTGATAATTAGCATCGATATTTCGATAGCAGCTGTCAATCGCTGTCATCAGAATTCAATTATTTTATTCCCGAAAATCCACGGTTGCGGGGGGGGGGGTGCTAATTGTGTGTTATATACAACGACGTCATTATACTGCAAAACAACACCCCATGCAAACCGTGTTATTTCGTACCTAAAGTGAAATCGATATAGTCTCCCCATTATGTACCTTCAAGTTGAATTAGAACTATGAAAATTTTACATATTGCTCGGAAACAAAATGAAAATGGTTCCTTTTATAACTGTAGGTACTAATTGCGTTTGCCCCGTTATTTTTGATTACTTGTTTCATGTGCCAAATAGAGATATTTGAAAAATGCTGATAGCGAATTTTATTTATTCGCTTATTTAGCAGGTTTTCGGATAACTCTCGTAATTAAATACCTTGCCTAACCTATAGAAGTCAAGATTGATTGCGTACGTATAGATTGCCAGTTCTAGAACTATTGCAAAGTTCACTAATAGGTTGTACCTAGCGACGATAATAATGAGGTGACATGTCATTGTTTAACAATTTTCCAACTAAATTGGCTGGTTGTTTAACCATAGTTTGTAATATTCGTCTATATTATAACCGAAATGGATATCATCAAATGAATTTGCTTCCAGACTAAAGCAACTTTAAAGGAATATGTAATATGAGTCGGACCGCATTTTCTCCATACAATGAGAAACCGTGAAAAAAGAGGCACTTTTTATTCCTCTGTGCATATAAACAATGAAATATTTCAGATTTTCTTGCTAGTTTAATGCTACAATTTCTCTGTTACTGAGGATTAAAACATAATTGTACTTTAACTGATATTAAAATGATATTAAAATTTAATTTCTCATAGGAATATTTTGTTGCATGTGTAAATTACTTTGTGAAGGTTATATATAGGTGGTTATGAAGTACATATTATGGGATTTCTTTACCTACATACAACACTTTATGTATAATGTATTTTTGCCAAGTTATCATCTGTGGACATAAATTTCAAGTGTGTTGTTAAAAATTTACAACCGTTTTCACATCCATAAATTTGAAATTCGCACATATTTCTCCTATTGCATGTGAATATTTCTAATAAATTTGCAAGTTAAACTGTTTGTTCTATACAGGAAAGTATAGATTGTATCTTGTTAATTTATATACTGACCTTGGCCAAGGTTACAAACTAGTAGGTGAATTGTTTTCACTAAACTGAACTTCGCATGTTTTGTATCATTTCAACATCTTTCATTTTACTCTTGTTTGATTTCAGGCGAATTGTTCACACTGGACTTGAAGCAATCCCGAACCTGAGCGGTCTGGAAACTAATTCAGTCTTCCCAACAATGTAAATAAATCACTAGTCATACATTATTTCCCAATACCATTGCACTGTTTAGGAAATTCATGATTACCTGTGAATGTCCTTCTGACAAATGAATAATGATACAAAATTGTAAATGAATTAATTAAAAATCTAGATTAATTCTGTATTTTCATTAGTTATATCATGTGTAAGGATTATTAGTATTTTTATTTACGTGATATAAAACCGTATTTTTCTTTAATTATTTCAGTTGATAATTATAAATTGACAACATACATTTACGCTATTGTTTTTGGTTTATATTTTAGGATTATAAATGAAAATTATTGGTAAAACAATGAATTGAAAATTCGGTGTTACATTTATTTTTATATGCGGTTTAGATCAAATTTGATGTAAATTGAATTTTGTCAAAAGTCGTTATGAAAAAGGTAGATTTATTATAAATTATGACGGTAAAATATGTTTTTCGATGTCAGATTAAATATTAGTATAATTAATTAACATCTACTAATCCGTAATATATTAATAAATTATTATTAAGCAACTTGCTGGAAAGTATATTAATTATATTTAATTTTTCAGTGATTTAGAAAATAATCACATCCAGAAGATATCCAAAAAAGAAATCCATGTACAAGCCGACCAAGTGTAAGTATTTAATTCATGATTTTTCATATTAGAAATATGCATAACACTATATGAAAAGTTGCATCTAGTTATACTATACTCTAAGACAAAATTATCTGAAATAATCTGTTACATCCTTGGTGAAATTAATTCTGCGGCTTAAGTTACTACCTTCGTTATTAAATATAAACTGTGTGACACCTTTATTTTAACCCAACCACTATGTAATGAAATAGCAGTATAAGCCGATATAACATGTCAGTCTACTAATTTCACTATATTCCTAGTGATAACAGACCTAGCTGATATTATAGTAAATTTGTACTTGGATTAACATTTCAAAAATAATCCGTAAAATGCTATATTCTGCGCACTGCCTATATTTGTATCAGTCAAGTTGAATATGAAATAATGTAGGTTAGTATTTATTGTGTACATTTTATCCGCATTTGAAATAAATTCTAAAGTAGTAGAGGGAAAGTCATAAATTCTCTTGTCAAACTAGATACTGTGAAAATTTGTATTTTATGTGTTGCTTTGTCGACTTGTGAAAGAGATAAGGAGAACGTTTTTATAGTAGGTACTAGTAGTAACGAATATCACTGTGTTGAAAGCACTTGTGGGTCATCAAAGAGCAAACATTTTATGGCGTGACCTCATTTCAACCATTTCCTTCCCCTAGGTGTCATAAGTGTGTTAAATATATTACGTTATCTATACATGGCCTAGGCCCTTAGTAATTTGTAAAGTAAACAAAAGTCCGTGTTATCAGCAATCTTCTATTTTCCTTTCAACTTTATAAGTAGATTAATATTTATCTTGAATTGATTTATGTGCTGGTAGATTTCATTCGGATGTTCATGCTGCTATATTCAAATTTACTAAGCGAGATATATGTTC
>JAGJTL010000039.1:2685216-2704281 GCA_022063505.1 Calosoma granatense
GACAGATATATGTATATGTAATGAAACTATATGAAGTTGTCATGTTTTAAAACCTGAAGTTAAAAATAAATTACATATTGTGCCTAACAATAAAACAAAATTTAATATACATAATTATATGAGCAAAAATTCTATATAACATACTCGTATATTCCAGATATGAAAAATTTAACTGATGTTTTTTTCTAAAGTAGAACATTAAAAATGTGAAATCTCTTTAAAAGAAAAAAACTGTCACAGCTAGCTCCAATATTGCGTTCATACATTAATTTAACATTTAATTAATTAATCCCGTGCTGATACTTAGATCAATCACTTAAGAAAGTTTACTTGGTTGCAGACTACTCAACTTTAACTATATTACAACAGTGGAAGAAGAGGCTTTTTACGGATCCCAAATAGGAAAACTGTAAGTGTAAAAATAAGCACATTATCCTTTTTCTTCTCTTGAAAACTTTTCTTGGTTTCCCACACACCAGATGTAAGAAAACCTATATTGCTTTTAAGTGTCTGATTTTGTCGTTCTTTTATGAATAGTTGAATGCAATTTAACAAACAAACTAAATATCAGTAAGAAGTTCGTTTCGTACGACATGATAAATATCAGCTGCTTTCATTATTCAATAAATTCTTTATTACTTTCTACAATGAAGAGCGTTTTCTTATCACAAAAGATTTCTTTATTCACTCGGTAAATTTAATGTCCGTAATTTCAAAGGTAATGTGAGCCGTATTACTCTATCGATCTTTCCACTTCAAGTGGGAAAAGTATATGAAACATCTGTTAGATATTAAATTGAATATAATTTGAAACTATTAAATTAGTCTTATATTTCAAAGTTTCTACATAAATATATATTTATTTATTCTATAATATTGTATACATTTCGAATGGCTGAAATTGTGTTGAAATTCAAAAAATACTAGTGTATTTAATTGCATGTACTGATTCATAGGTCTGTATATAATATTTATCTGCGCAATACGCAGTACGTTTCTGTTGCTCTACAGAAGTTGTGAACAACAATATCTATCAATATCCAATGTCCTATACAAACAAAAACAAACGTCTAGATGACGGTGACTAGGAGCGTAACGTTCAATGATTTGTCATATCCTCTGGGGCGTGAACGATTTGTCAGTTTGGGATTTGCTACGTAACATAAAACACGTTTTTCTCTGTTTACATTGAGAGCAATCATGTACCGACTTATGAATATTTCAACCCGTATTGACAATGGTCATTTGTGAAACTGTTCTGTACTTCCGTCTTATACTCTAGCGACAAATTGCGTTTTATATGATCCGGTTTTCCATGTAGCTCTATAATGTTTCCTGCAGAATGACTTCCGACCCAGGGGAAAACGAAGAATTGCTACCACTCTACTGAAATAATGAATATAATTTGTTGTAGAACTCCTTGTGTTGTTTTATCCCTGAAAATACATAAGAGTCTGAAACATATACAATACTAATATAATTATTAAACAAAATACAGTGTGTAACAAGGGAATAGAATATTATATTTCAGTAAGTTAGTTACTGGTTAAAGGACATTATCTGTTTCTGACGTGACTGTACACTGTAGTTCAAGTATCCAGTGTATGTTGCGCAAATGTGCAAGTATGTTAATTAGTTGGCTTATACATGGTTGACATATCATTTGATATTTCCTTGGAATTTCAGATAGTTGTATAGTTTACATAAGCCAGTTCAGTCAATATCAGTAAGGATCTTTCCTCAACTTTTACTTTTTCATTCTTTCACCGCTGTAATATATTTGGTGGACTTTCCAATTTATAATAATGTCTTTGTTACTTGACTTCCCATTTCACAAATCCCATTGGATTTCCTTGTAACACTTATCTGACAATCGGCCTACATGCATTGTTTAACTTTCTAGGTCGTAATGACATTTTATTTTACTCAAAATTTTTCTTTTGAAAAATTGGAAAAAAATATGGTATTCCAATGGGACAACAAACAAATTCTACAAAATGAATGTTAAACAAAACTTTCTCGCTTTCCTTTATAAAAGTTCATATAAAAATTATATTCAAACAGAAAAGTTTTTTAAGAATTTTTGTTTCTGAAATGTAATTTTTTAAAAAATTTCCAATACTTTGTTGACAAAATAATGTAAAGAATTATGAATTAGTTATTGATACGTGTTACTGAACATAAGTCATACTGTATTCATTGAAATTTAACGAGCATTCTTGTGAAATACATTTTTCTTCCATGTGAATATTTTCTAGATATCTCAATATATCAATATGTTTTCCAGGAGTCTCAAGGGGAACACTTACTTGACAGACTTGCATCCTAGGGCATTTTCTGGATTGGACAGCCTTCGTTACATGTATGTATGTATATGTATCTATATGTTGGTATATCATGTTTTACATGCTAGAACGTGTAACCATAGCGACTGGGCTTCGTAATATATCAGCACAATAATTGGGATAATGTAATATGTTTAAAACATAACCATAATATTTCAGATTTCTTTTCATGAATCTGTTTATTTTTTTAAATATTAAAATTATTATTTTCAGGGGTTATTTAAATACATTTTACGGCATATGTTTACCAGTTTCAGTGTTATAGAATATAAATACCAATTTCTTTTCAAATAAATTCTTTTCTGTGGAATGATGTTTTAAGAATTTTCTCTCGGAATTTTAAAAATAATTTACCAATAGAATTCTTTTCACTGAATATTAAAATCAGGAGAATTATTTTCAAATACGGATCTGACGAATCCTATAAATACATTCAATGCATTACGACGCTTGCTTAACAAGATGCTTGTTAGCACTCGTTTCATTTTATTTTATGATATTTTAGAATATCAGCATGTTCTGTAATTTATTTTCTCATATACTAACAATCTGATTTGTAGCTTGAAGAGAATTTTGATTTTGATTTTGTAAATAAAAAATTTTATTTTGATGTCACTTTAGATATTTTAAATATTGATTTTGATCTTTTGGTATGAAAAAGTCATTTCTAAATAAAATTGTATTATATCAGAGTCCCTGAACTGATGCAAATATAGACGGTATTCTTGTATATGTCACAGTAAAATGGGTTCTTGATACTTTTCTAGAGATCTGTCAAATACTGCAATCACTGTACTCCCGGTGGACGGTTTAGGTGAAATTGAAGTTTTGAAAGTACAAGATACTATCTCCTTGAAGGTATTTCCGTCCATCTATAACTTTAAAGTAAGTACATGTTTATTTTCTTATATTTATATTGTGAAATGTGTATTTCTATTTAACATGTAAATAATAAATTGCTTCATACTGTATTTTAGATTAGCATCTTTTTGAATATATTTCTAGAATACTGAAAAATATGTTAGTTCATAATATATTTAGTTGTTCATTATTTAACACTTGATTTTATAGTAAAGATACGCGTATATTTTGTTATTGTGGTCAGTAACACCAATATGTTTTACTAAGTATACTACGTGCAGATCATAAAAGTGGCCATGGTTGCGTTTGCTGAAAGTGCTGTAACATTATACCATCGTATATTTGCTACACTGAGTACATATTCACTTTATATTCCATGTTAAATTCGAGATATTGAGTATACATAACTAAAAAACGATAAACTCTAGAATCGAATGCAATTTATCATTTATTCTTATCTGTTCATATGCTGATCCATATCGATACATTTGTATACCTGTCATTTACACAAGCAGCTCTTCTCAATGTCGTATCCGTTATTATCAATCATATCTAAGTATTGATTTCTTGTCTTCTCAATTTTTTTCTTACATCATAAATTTCAACCTACTCCGTATTTTGTTACTTAAATATTTACAGTGTATTATTCTATTCAAAAGCTGATGTCAGTGACGTCAAATAAACTGTCAGTGTAGATTTAGAGAAAAAAATTACATCTGATAACTGACATAGGTTTTATATTGTATTTAATATGCGCTATCATTCTTATAAAGAAAATATGAAATATATTGGAAATTCTACATTTCTAGCGAGCATTTACAATTATATTTTCTGAATATCATACACAATTGGATGAATTATTTTTCGTTTAAAATTAAAAAAAAAGCTTTTAATTCCGCGAAATTGTATTATCTCTCAACGAAGTCATCCATCATGCCTTAATATTGTGCAAACTGGTGCACGGTTTGTGCTAATAATGACGGAACATCCTGGCAGTTCTTATCTTTTGCTGTTTATTACAGAATATTCGTGCAGCCTGGCTTACGTACCCGTATCATTGCTGTGCTTTCCGATTCCCAAGTACACACGATCCGTGGGAGTATGCCAAACACGAACAGTTCTTGCGTCATTTGCAGTATGCATGCTCAAATAATATGACCCTGAAACATAACAGCCCCGCGCTGAGGAGAAGTCTACTTCAGTGGCTGCCATTCAACGCCACTCAACACGGACGATTCGATTACGAAGTTCTTCAAAACGAAGAGGAATCCTTCGGTGTGACGGTGAATCCAAATGCTCCCGTCAACGCGCTATGCGGCAAAATTGCGAAAAATTACCGAGAGGTTAGTACGTTACTGACATATTAATAAAAAAAATTCTCTATTGTGTAATGCATTAATCAATAACGACAGTGTATTAAAAATATTTAATTATATTTGATTCATGGTAGAACAAGTTATTAAGAAAGCTTGCGATAAGAAAAATATTAATATCACGCGATGTAGAAAATTGAAGTTGATTTACAGACCAAGTGAACATTTTAATAGACTCTAATTGATGAAACATATTTCATTACATTTTAAACGATATACTACGTATATAAATTTTCTAATTAATTATAACTTAAAATTAATTACTTGCCGTATCTAATATTCGTAATATGCGAGTAATATGCAATCATAATAATATACTTACTTATAATACTTCTCAATAGATGAGTTTAATAATTAATATCTATATTTTGTGGGCAATTGCACTGGGATATAATTTATAGTTTAATGTGAAATGCGAACCACATACAAGTATGTACATGGTTATCTCGGCAAAGGAATTAGAACCCTCGCCTGTTGTGTATTTCTATGAATACATATAACCAATATATAATAAATAATCGTAAATGTGTAGCAATAACCCTTCAACTTGTAATGCATTGCAAAACATTACATAAACTGCAAAAGTGTAAATTTATTATTCAGAGACAGATTTGTACAACGCGCTACAGCGTATTTAACCTCTAAAACACTTTATCTTATTTTGAAAGTTTTGTCAGTTATAGATTATTTTGTAATTACTTTTTAGTAATGATGTACGTATAAAATATGTATGAGGAATTTTCACTTATTTGCATTTGAATTACCCCTGTGTACGAAGCCTGCTGTCAGTGTGTCACGTTACAACAATTGAATTATTTTACACAATAAGTCACTTTGAAACGGATGGTATATTCATTAACTCAGCCAACTAAAGCCTAGCTGTTGTCAACTGTTCATTAATAATTATCGAACCTACATCAAAGCACGAGCTTTCACACTAACAATATTGCCAAATAACGTAGTTAGCTTCATGTTCAAATGACTAACGTTTCGCCTAAAGTACTGTAGTCAGTAGCAAAGAAAATAAAAACTTCTTTCGTTTTTTCTCTATATTCTCGTCGACGTGGCAGAAATGTTTCTTGAAATCGATTTGTCTTATGTTTCATGTATTCCTATGGTCGGTTGGTTTTCTAAATCAGTTTTTTATTTGTTTTGTTTTATTCGCTTTCCTCCTTTTAGTTTTTGTATACGTGTGTTAGAAAAAAATTCTTGTATTGTGAAGTAATTTATGTAGTAGGATAGTTGTTTTTTGACAGTATCCTGTTAAAAATATCTTTTTTGAAATATGAATAATGTAGAGTTATAATGAAACTATATGCGACGTAGAGATAATAGAGAAAAATTTTATTCGAGCTGAAAATGTCACCAAAGACTTAATACCTACTAAAATAGTTACAATTATTCAGTTAAACGAGATACTATATTATTTTAGATTAATTTTTAATTATCACCTAAAAATTAACTTAAAATAATATATTCATGTTATACAACAAGCAATTTTACTCGCATTATTTTGAATTATCCCGTTGGAAATTAATTACCTTTCGCAATATCCTTTATTGCCGATTTAAACTAGCGCAAAGGAGTAATTTGGCTCTATAATTATATTCCATATGAAATTTTCTTTATTGTTCAAGTTATGAAACTAATGAACAATGTACATAATACCGACAAAGCAACTAAGGACATTATAAGTGACGTCAAACGATTCCAGGAACTTGAATATTGCAGTAAATTTGATTTTGTTTTTTCTCTTTCATTTTTATCCGAACCTAGTGGTATATCGCTTTCATTTATTATATCTACATGACCTGCTACGAAATAAAGTGAAAAAGAATTCTGTTTTATAATATTTTATATAATATAAAGTAGAATATTTCCTTTGTCCGTATCTCGACTACATTATTTCACGCTCCTTTGCACAACTATGTGGTTATAACGTATTCCAAAAAAAGGTATTTTACACAAAAGAATAAAGGATTTATATGAAAATTCTTTGTCAGTCAAATGCACATAAGTGTATATTTATGAAACAGACTGTAATCTTATTAAAATATGTTTTTAATAAAGCGTAATATTTCAGGATCTTGTGTTCATTCATTTACTGGTAAAATATAGTTCTGGTTAATTATAATTATTTATTATAGTGTTACAGTATTTAAACATATAACTGGTCAATTACAACTATCGGTAGTTAAAGAGCAAAATCAAAGAAAATGTAGATCGTAAGAAATCTTAAAGTTTGTAAAAACTACTAGTAGATTTATTTCTTTAAATCAATACTCTCCAGAAAAGTTTTTCCACAATCATAAGTTTACTTGTCCGAGTCCTACATGACTGAAATATTAATGTCACATATTCGATATGTAGCCAATATATTAGATGTGAAGTGTTGTTATAGTAACAACAACATACTGTATCCATCATATTATAGAACAAGCTAAGAAAATACACATATGTTTATATCACTTGAGAAAGTAAAACTTTTCAATAAAACTCTAATCTAACTTATAATAATTTAATTAGTTTTGAAATTTAATTTTTTAGTGTATTATTATTGGTATACGTGTATTAATATCTAATTTAGCAAGTTGTCACATGATCCGCTTTCACTAAGGGGATTTATTTTGAGCTAAACAGACTTTACATAAATAATGAGGGATATATAACGGCTTCAATGCAATTATAGGAACGATTATCGGATAATCTTCGTTATGCAATGTTGGTCAACACATAAATTCTCCTATAATATAGATACAATATTTAACTTCCTGTTGTAGAAGCGGTATAATTATAAAATAGGTAGAATCTTAGTTTAGTAATTTGTCATTTGAAAATATCGAATATAATCAGACATATTGTATTAAAAATATATATACTCTATTGTATAAAATTAGCAAACAGTTTGCACATAGATTTCGCATATTTGATAGAAACATGAACGTAACATGCTAGCTAGCATACACAATTCTACCGAATGCGATAATACAGTTAAATGAGAGAAATTGTTCCCAGGCAAATTGCTTTGTTTAGGGAGATATTGCAGTGTGCACAGACAAGTTCTAAATTAACCTATAATAACTTTGTATTTATGTTTCATAGGTAAAGTGCCATCCCGAGCCGGATGCATTCAATCCTTGTGAGGACTTAATGGGCAATTGGGCTTTACGAATACCTGTGTGGTTCATATCGTTGTCTGCGATTATTGGTAACTTGTTAGTCGTTCTGGTTATTATAACTTCACATTTCCGTTTAACCGTATCCAAATTTCTCATGGTTAATTTGGCCATTGCTGATCTGTGTATTGGAATTCATCTGTTTCTTATTGCCATTGTCGATGCGTGTTCCATTGGTTTCTATTTCAACTACGCAATTTACTGGCAGAGAGGTGAGTGCATGTCATGTGTATTTTACAATTTAATATTTCTCGCCGTGATAAGGATGACAGATACAGAGTTGTGAGCGCTATATTGTTTTGCATGTTGGCATGTGATTTGTTTTGCTTAGTAGTATTTGTCAACACGACAAAACACTCTGTTTTCAGTAGTATACATACATTACAACTCACTTACAATATAATCCTTTTGTCTTCTGTGAAATTAGTGTACACTGTCTACTCTAAAGTTGCATGTTATAATTCTGGTACTATGAATATGTCAGTGCAATTTACGTTGTACATTATATAGCAGATGCCGGACTATTCTATAAGGATCAACCAGGCTGCTGGAAACCTTTTTTTGTAAATCTTTACATGTAACATAAATTGTAAAATCTGTCAAGTAGCTTTTAAAAAAACTAATAATATTTATTAAGTAAATTTTCTGCCGCACTAATAGACATTTACATATCCGTTATAGATTAGATCATGGTATGATGCTTGTCAATATTTGTATTTCTTGAATATGGCACATTCATTATTGTAGTGTTACATTTGAAATAAATCATGACACTCTGATATAAGAAAACTGAAATTGCCTGTCGACATTTGTTGTCTGCAGGAGACGGTTGCAAAGTCGCCGGATTTCTAACTGTCTTCGGAAACGTTCTGTCAGTTTACACACTTGCTGTTATTACAACGGAAAGATGGTACACAATAACGTGGGCGATTCATCTTAACAAACGATTGAAATTACGTACTGCAGTCCGTGTTATGCTGTCTGGATGGTTGTGTGCACTTTTCATGGCAGGTTTACCGCTTGTTGGTGTTAGTGACTATTCGAAAACCAGTATCTGTCTACCACTGGAGATAAAAGGCAAAGCAGACGTCATCTATTTGTCAACATTGTTAGCATTCAACGCCATTGCTTTCGCTCTGATCTGCGTCTGCTATGGCAGTATGTACAAATCGATACGAGAAGGAAACCAGTGCACGACAGTTACTTCCGTCAGATCAGATCTCACCGTTGCTAAAAGGATGGCGTTATTAGTTTTCACCGACTTCGCGTGTTGGGCTCCGATTGCATTTTTTGGGCTAACAGCTATTTTAGGATATCCACTCATAACTGTCACGCAAACGAAAATACTGCTTGTTTTCTTTTACCCGCTAAATTCGTGCGCCAATCCGTGTTTGTACGCGTTACTCACACAACAATATAGAAGGGATTTCTTTATTCTTATGGGCCGTTATGGACTGTGTAAGGATCGAGCCGAAAGGCATAAAGGTGCCATTGGTGGTGTACCTCTGCCATACGGTTCAGGTCCCCAATACAAAAGACCGAGCAGCGCAACCGATGGATTCACGGTGAAACAAACCAATTACCATGGAAATAATGACCACAGAGGATCAGTTTTAACTACGGTCGTATCGGTCGAAATGCCTATGTACAAAAATACATCCGGACCAAATTCCAGACCGAATTCATTGAAAGCGGTTCAGGAATTATCGGTAAAATCACCAACGTGTAATTTTGAGCTGCTTGATACGGACTATCCACTAAAATACTTGAACAGTGGTAATTTATAAAGTTATATATCATTAAAAACATACAGAAAATTGTGTTAACAATTGCGATAATAATTCAAAGAGTGGGTGTTAATAACATTGAATTTTATTGAAAATGAAGACCACAAATAAAAAAGCATAAATGAGATTTGTTAAAAAAAACTAAATTACAAAAAAAATACTAGACTGTAAATATTGTACAAAATTTAAATGAAGTGGGTTTGTGATGTGAATAAAAATACTATGAATTATTTTGATGTATAGGAGAATATTAATTAAGTAAGATTAAATGTACAATTATTAGGATTAAGAATTATATGTTTATTAAAAAGTATCTGTATTTTTTGTTATTTTCAATATTGCGTCCAAATATTCTAATAAATTAGAAGTAGACATCAAGAAAAACAGTTTTTACTGTGAAATTTCCGAATTAAATTATGTGTATAACCATCAAAGGAATAAATAAATGTAAAATGTATGTATTTTGTAATGCTTCAATACTTTATTACTAGAAGGTTGTGCTACATGTTATTTATATAATATTACCAGACTACGGTATTAAGAGCGTCGATCCATGTCAGAATACAGATATATCAAATAAGGAAATAATTCTAGAAAAGAAAAGAAAATTATGTAGGAGTATTATGTAAGTATAAAAGTATGTTTTTGTATACCTTTGCATCTATTTTGTAGCAGCAGTTGTAGAATGTGAAAGCTCGTTCACACATGTCAGCGTCCTGAGCTGTAATACCAAATAAATAAAATTAAAATATACTCTTCAAAATGGATATTTTTACTTTAAGTAGAATAAGATATATTTTGTTGATAGATTCGTTAGTTGAAAGTGACTGTAGATATTTTACTGTATATGCGTAAAAATAAAATGTTAAATGTAAAAAATAAATAAAAGTTTTTTTCACGATCACAATGTATTCTGTAGATCAAATGATAGCAATATAATTATTAAATTCCCTATAAATTTTAAATTATCTTGCTGATTTTAATTGTCAATGAATATAAACGTGCTATTTCTGACTTTTTTCTTCGTGAAATGTATATTCCGGAATTCATTTATCTGCCGAAATTTAATAAAAAAAGAACACAAATTTAAATTTAAATCATTTATATGAACATTAATGTACAATTTCCTGTTCGTTTCCACTTCCATTACATCGAGTATCACTTGACGAGAGCGAATACGCGACACGTGCGTGCCCAAGTATTTGTGCACGGAATTGAATTAAACAGTAAATTTATATTAATTTTACAGCAAGAATTTATTTTTTGTTTGTAGTAAAACGTGATTTTGTTTTTCAGAAATGAAATTTCTGATAATTAATAAGGAAATATTTTACGTAACAGTTGAAATTGGTTGAAATCTTTGAATGACAAAAGTATCTAATTAAAATATGTATGTTAATGGTATATTCTCACGAGTAAAGAAATATTAAAATTAGGTAGCTCATTTGAACTTTTAATTAACTTGACGCTACAGAGCTTCGTTACACTTGTTTCCTAGTTCTTTCCATATTACCAGGTAATAACATAATTAAGAATTCATAACGGTAGGTTACCTTTTGCTGTGCATGCTTCGAACATATTTTTGATTCCAGACTTTAGTTTATCGGGTATGATTGAATCTACTGGCATGTACTCAATAGTTCCGGCTTCATCCATCTACAATATGATTTATAATATTATTACAGATTTTACAACGCGATAAATGTATCATTTAAACTAAAATTATGCAGTCTATCGCTTTGTTACATAAATTGAAATGTAGAAGAATTAAATATTTCATTTTAGAAGTTCCAAATAAACTTACCGCTCCTCCTTCGGATAATATGCATTTCATGTAACACTAAAATAAAAATTACATACAAATATTAAACTCAGTTTAATGTGAAAATATAATGTAAACATACTTTTAGTTTATCATCATTAGGGAATTCTCCATCATTTGTTTTTTTAACAACATCTGAAAAAATTTGTAATAAATTATAACGTTATATATATTTAAGAATTATCTTGTGTAGTTTTAGTATTTTAGATTTTATTCTTTTTGATCTTGGTGGTACATACCTTCACTAACTCCAGTTTTATCAATGCAAGTTTTATGAAGAGTTGCTACTAATTCTCTTAGTTCATCATTCAGTGCCTACATAGAAAATATTTCAAATTGTAATATACACTTTTCTTGTTCATTCACGATCTGACTTACCGACTCATCCAAGTAACCTCGTGCTACAGAAGCACACAAGACACAAAGAACTGCAACAATTAGAACACGAGCCATCTTTAGTGCTTGATCAGATAATACTTTGGTAAAATGAAGCCAGATGCATCTTTATATATTGATTGTCAATGTCATACAGCTCATTACGAATCATTACTTAACAGATAAAATTATGTATGTCATATAATTCCTGTAATTCATACGATATATTTTGCACTTCACAAGTGTCACGAGAAATAATTAAAAGTAAATAAATACATACTATTATCATACGTAAATATAGGATTGAAATAAACGATTTAAATATTCTGCATTTATTTATTATTAAGATCTTGTTATATTATCATAAATATATAACTCTTTTATTCCTAAATCATCTTGCATAAATATTAAGCTTATAAACTTTACAATAAGTTTTACAGAAATATATCAGTATAGATATAAGAATATGAAAAAATACATGATTTAAGTAGATACCCTATGAATATACAATGATTCACTAAAATAAATTACAAAAATTACGGTATGTCTACTACAATAGAGAATCATGTACATTTACATATATAAACTATAATAATATTTCATTCACGAGTAATGCATAAAATTTACATGAAATTTCTTATAAACTTTACGCATAATAAGCTTTCCAATTTTCGTACTCATTTATAAAATACACGTACATAATTTCAGTGAAATATAGTTTCCCATATATAGCAGTTTACTGAACGCAAAAAAATAGTCTACCTTAGAAATACATTTTAGCAAAAATTAAAGCAAAAGAAAACATATGCAACTATAATTAAACAATTTTTATATTTTTTTTTATTAGAAAATAAAATCTGTTGTAATTTTTGTAATTCACGTTAATGAACACTTATAGAAACAACTCATAACAACATTCACTCAAATTTTCTTAAATATTCAGTCACTGTTATAAAAATCCTGATTTATAAGTTCATAATAATTATATAATTTATTTACCACCTATATCACTAAATTTAAAGCCTTTCACTACTTTCTTCCGAAGATGACTTGATGCAGCGCCCCCTATAACAGATTTCTGTTTCATGTGATATTTCAGTTGTTGTTGAAGTACCAATTATTCTGGTTCGCCATGAATCTTCAGTTGAAGATTCTTCATCTTTGTCTCCTAATTTTGCTAATCTGTCAGAGTACATTTCTATTTTATCTTCTTTAATCGAAGAGAAATCTTGATTGGCTTCGGTTGTGTTGTAATTACTCAAAGTTGTTAGTTCTACATCATCGGAAGGAATGTTGCTAACTGTTGGTAGCACTGTCGTAGTGACGGTATTATCATCTGATGGTAAAATGTTAAAGCCATTATCTAAAATACTTCCTTCCCGAGTATATCCAAACATCTCGTACAGTGGAGCAAAAATATCACTTTCTGGAGTTGGTACAGCATTTTGTTGATTATTCACCACTTTTGGTGGTACAACAGTTGTTGTCTCTTCCTGGGCTTCCTCAGTTGTGGTACGTACTCGTTTTAGTGAGTGATATTTTCTTACTGATTTTTCTGCATCGAAATAATTATTAGTGAACACTGTTCCAACATTTTGGGATTCAGCTGATTCGAAGTCATCGCCTACAGGACGCAATTTGACAAGACGCCAAACTCCACGACGACGTGCCTGAGGTGTGTCAGTTACTGGTTCCAAGGTTGTTGCTACGTCAGTTGTAGTACTCTCCGATGATTGAGTGATGTCTATCTCAGGAAAAGCAGTAGTTAATTGTTGAACTGTAACTAAAGGTTCCTCTGTTTCAGTTACAACAGGTTCATTTTTGACCGTCGTAATATCAATGGTTTCCGTACTTATTGCCTTTTCTGTTGTTTTATCTAAATTGACATTACTTTTTTCGTCGGTCACAATAAAATTATAATTGGATGGTTTCTCTACAATTTTTGCAGAATATTTGCTTTCAGCACCTTCATCAAGATTAATGTCAATCCTGTGTTTATTCTGAGAAGAATATGGAACTTGATCTGCATACTCTTCTTCACCATCTTCAGGTTCAATAGTTAGCTGGAATGATGGTTTTGCAGTTTGCACTTCTTCCGCAGACAGAATGTTGACAGGTTTTTGAGATAAAGTTTCTGGATTGTTTACTGTAGCTTCAGCTTGTTGATATTGATTTTGTTGTGCTTGTAGGAAACTTGGGGGATAATTATTGCTTTCTGGTTCCAGTGCTATTTTTTGGCTTTGTGGTAATTGAAAATGAGATTTACCTCTATTAGTAATTCTTTGACGAGTTTTGACGGGTGCAACGTATTCATCCAAGTGGGTATTAGATAATTCATTGGCTCTTGAATAATGCTGCTGTTGCTGATTACCGGAATATGAACTTTCAGTTTCAATTCTAGGAGCGACTGTAGTTGGACGAGTAGGTTTACGAATCCTACCGCGGATTCGTGTTACTTTTGGTGTTTGCGTTTCTGGACGTTTAGTCGGCCGAACTGTGTAATATTTTTCAGTTACACGCGATGGTATTTCTGTTTGATCTTCTACTTTCGCAGGTGCAATAGGACGACGTGCTTTATTGAAAGAAATATTTGGTCGCCGAGTTACTGGTTTAATATCGACAACTTCTTCCTCGGATGATTCTGTTGGTGGTTCATATTGTGAAGGTGTACTTGACACGTACTGTGTGCGAATATTAGGATCCGCTTGGTTGTCATCAACTTGGCTTACATGTAAATGTGTAGTTGGAGTGGAGTATACTGGATTCCCTACTGAACTTACGTAGACATTTTGTTCTTCAGCAGTTGGACGGTGCAAATATGCAACGGTAGGTGTCGGATTTACAGCTGTTCTCAGTTCTGAACTTGGTTTATATTCCATTTTTATTGGTTTCACAAAGTTTGGAGGCCTAAAGAAACCATAGAATTCTTGGTCTTCTTCTTTGCTTTCTGTTGTTGTTCTTTGTGTTGTAGTAGTAGTTGTTGGTGACGGTGCTTGGTATCTTGAGGTACTGGCTGACTGGTATCCTCTAGTGCGGGGTCTTCCTCTAATGCGACTTCTTGTTCGTACACTTTCAGTTGTAGGTTGAATTCGTACTTCAGGTTCCTCGTTATATTTGACACGTGGGGTATTTACATTAATGTCTTCGTTGCTGTTATATTCTTCATGGCGATTTGTATTAAATTCCACGTTTGGATATTTTGATTGTTGATTTATTTTATGATTCACAAGAACCACTGGTTCGTTTTGTAATACATCTGAAACAATATTATTTTCTGGAGCGGATGCGGCAATTGTAGTTTGATGTATGGGTTCTACTATTTCAGTTGACGAAATAAAATGTTCTCTTGGAATATATTCTTCGGAACTGATTTGAATTGGACTACTTTCTGGTACTGTTTGCGTGTTGCTATTTTGTACGTAAACTAAAGCTTGTTCCTGTTGCTTCTGAATTAAAACTTGGTCATTTTGTATGTCATATTGGGGATTGCTAGTTGAAATTTGTACAGGCAATTCAGCATTTGGTTGATCTATAGGTAAAGATGCTTGAAATCCTCCTTCAAGAGAAGGTTGTTTGAAATCAGGAACATTTTCAGTGGCACTTCTTACAGTATATTCCTCATCCGTTTTCAGTGGTCTGCCACGTGTTCTGAATCTTTGACGGGAATTAGATGATTGTCTTCTTGGCTGTTCAGTTGTTGATGAGACGTACTGTCTTTCACGTTGCACATATCGATTTCTGTTGAATGCTGCTCTTGTAGAGGTCTCTGTTACTACATCGGGTTGAGCAGTAGATGATACTGGAACGTTCTCTTCATGAGATTGTTGCCTTGTACGTGCAGTGTATGGTCTACGTCCTCTGTATGAAGAAGTGCGTCTAGATGTTGGTGTAGTGTTTACATATTCATAAGAAGCTGTTGGTCTGGTACCACGCTGACGACCTCTTGTACGTTTGAATTGTGTTGTTGTCTCTACTATCGGCGCAGGTGTAGTTGTAGTAGTAGTAGTGGTAGTTGTTGTGGTAGTAGTGAAAGGAGTGGTGTAATATTCAGAAGTATATTCAGTGACAGGTGGCTCTTCAGAAGGAGGTAGCAGCAAAGGGGCCAGAAGAGGTCTGATTGCTTGATCTTGCAAAGAATTAACTAATCCAGGCAGATGTGCACTAATTGGTGGTAATTGTGAAGGAAGGGTGTATTGTTGTTGATGTTGTTGCTGTTCTTGTACCCTAGGTTGTTCGGATGTATCTCTATAATATGTTTCAGGATGATATTGGGGTCTTCCAGTTAGTTCAATTGATTTTTGTGTTGGTATAATAGGAATTTCATAGTTAACAATTGGTTTATTTGTTACATGCACTTCTGACTCAGTTGATTTAGCGTTATGTTGTTCATATTCTTGTCTATAAGTTTCAGGAGTAAATTGTGGTTTGCTTCTTCCTCTTGTTGCTTGTGGATTCACTTGTTGTAAAGGAACTTCCTGTGAATCGTAATCTCTTTCTCTTGTAGTTTGAAGCTGATATTTTTGTAGTGGTATTTCTTGCGAATCGTATTCTGCAGATTGATCATTTGCTTGTTGGTTCAATGAAACTTCGTGACGAACAGGGGTGTTTTGGGCAACATAATCTTCTTTAAAGTATGTTTCTGGAGTGTGTTCTGGTTTACCTCTACCTCTTGTAGCTTGTGTACTAATTGGTAATTCTTGTTCTCTTGAATCATATACAGGAGTTTGGTGTTGCACAACTTGTTGATTTAATAAATGTTCGTGTCGAGTAGGAGTTTCTTTTACATTTTGCGTTTCGTATTCTTCTCTGTAATATGGTTCTGTGGTAAAATGTTGTTTTCCTCTTACTCTAGAATGTGGTCTTGATTGACGAATCGGTTTTTCGTATTCTGCACTTGTTTGTTCTGTTGAATATTGTTGATTTGCTAATATTTCATCTTGATGGGGCCTTTCTGCAGAATGATGTTGAATGGGAGTTTCTGGAACATTTTGCTGCTGTTGTTGTTGTTGGCTATAATGTTCCAAAGGTATTACTTTGGTTGGAAATTCTTGAGGTACATATTGATGTTGAACCAAAGGTTCTTGCAATGTAGGTTGCTTTGGTTCCTGAGTGTAATGTTCCAAAGATACTTGTTTAGTTGGAACTTCTTGAGTTACATATTGTTGAACAGGAATTTCTTGTTGATTCTGGGAAAATGGTGACTTAACTGATGTATCTACAAGATATTGTTCATTTGAATACTGTTCATTAGATACTAAAGGCAGAGGTGTTTCAGTTTTAGATTCATCGTTGTAATAATTTCCAGTAGGACGACCTCTAGAGTGATGTCTGCTAGGAACTCGCTGTGCTGTATTTTGTGCTACATTGCTTTGAGAATATTTATTGGATGAAGACTTTTCTGGAAGTGGAAATTGCTCCAGTACAGTGTACTTGTCATCAGAGATAGAGTCAGACTGAGTTGTAGCCAGTGGTGTATATTCTGTTGATCCGACATCTTGCTGGATTTGTTGTACAAATTGATTATGTCTTTCTGGAATATTTTGCACATTGTGAACATTGTAATTCGTATTGGGTGTCGAGAATCTATTCTTAGTCGAGAAAATTTGTTGTGGAAGGGATGCAGAATTTTCGTAAATTGATGGTGTCGTAGACTGGACAAACTGAGTGGGTCCGTAAGGATTTGGAGAAATCAAAGACTCTTGAACAGAGTGTTGTTGTTCAGCAGAAGAAGACACTTTTGTGGGTAATGGACCGTAAGGTATTTCAGGTGTCACAGGAGTTTGTGCTGTGGATGCTGTATAACTGGCGCGAGATGGTTGTCTTTGCCTTCCTCTAGTTCTGACAGTCGTTATCTCTGCTGAAGAATACGGAATATGGCTATTGGTTTCTTGTATGTTTTGATTCAAGAAATGTTGAACATTTTCTGTAGTTGTTTGTTCTTGAGAACTAGCTTGAATATGATTTACAACAACAGATCCAACATGCGGAGCTGGAAATGGTATCTTAGAATATCCAGGTGGTGCTTTGTAACTCAAAGGAGCAACAAAGAAAGGTAACTGATCAACTTTGCGCTCTACTCGGTTATTTTCAATACTCGACAAGTAAGGAAGATCAAATTTAACATAACCCTCTGGTGGTGCTAAATGTGATGGTCCAACAAATACTTGTGGAGCATCAGGACCAATGTTATCCTGTACAGAAATCGTTTTAGCATCTTTCAACAATGACAACACGTCTCCCAGTTTAACTTCTGAATGACCTTCTGTTCCCATGTACACAGCCAATGGTGGCTGATGCGGTTTTCTTTTCTTTGGGGTTGGAGTACTAGTTGGTTCATGAGTTATTGGATCAGGCACGTATGGTCTACGGAAATTTTGCTGGGGAACTGGTGAAACATTATGCTGGAATTGTTCTTGAAGTTTCTGTGCCTGCAAAGCTTGTTGCACAAAATCTTGTTGAATGTTCTGCAGTTGAGCTTGTTTATGTTGTACAGGTTGGTATTGTTGGGCAATTGGTTGGTTGTAAGCCTGAGCCGTTGGTAATCTTTGTTCATTAGGAAATGCTATTTGTTGTCTTTGTCCTCTTTGTCTCAAATTCTCTAGAGGAACGTACAACAACTGTACTTCTTCACGATCACCGTTACCATTTTGTTTGATATTCTGCGATTGAGTTAACTGAGGTTGTTGTTTTGTAGCTTGTTGATTATAAAGACCTAAGTTAATATTTTGTACCACATCTCGGGTATTAAACTGAGTACTGTTTAGAGCAAACTGTGGCACAGTTTGCAACGTTGGCTGGTAAGCGACGCCATTTGATGATTGTAATAATTGATTGTTAATCCTTTGAGGTGATAAGAATGGTTGACCTTGATTAATGAGGCTTTGTAGTTGTGGAGGTAATACTATTTGTGGTTGAGAATATTGTCCCTGATTTTGTAACAGCCGAGCTTGTTGTTGTGATTGTTGTTTCTCTTCTTGTTGCTTCAGTGGTATATTATATGACTGAGGACTCGAATCCGATTGTTCTGAAGGGAAAAAACGTTTCTGATCTGGAGTCGGTAGATTCAAAACTCTGCCTGTTGGTCGTTTCTGTGTTCCCTCTGATTGAGCGCCTTCGTTTTGGGCACATGTTGGGCATGATCTGGATACTGGAATCCAATCGTTCGTATCGTAAGACCGTGAATTACTTTGTGCCTGGGTAGTGGCAAATAATAATAGTACCACTGATGTGCTGATCAGTGCTCTTTTATGTCGAAACATCTGAAAAAAGATACAAAATTGTATTAACTAAAACTATGTAATTAAAGGAATATTAGCATAATATAGT
>JAGJTL010000039.1:2705607-2731636 GCA_022063505.1 Calosoma granatense
CTAAATGTTAATATTATTTAAAATATACCTACTTGAAAATTATTTCTGGTATATAATATTTCATGTAAAATGATTTCAGTTAATACGTAAATGCACCATAGGAAGAAATGACCAAATCCTCATATCTTTATTTTCCTTCTTTCATTTATATTCTTCATTATTAAACAATGTTTCAGTTTGTTCCTAATCTCATTTTAACTACCATATCAAATATATAATAAGACGTTTTATACAAGATGTCGTACTTTCAACGAATACGGAAAAATATGTTGTATCTTGCAGCTGTTATTTCCTTTACAATTTTACATTATGTGTTACAAACAACGGCACGATTAATTGTCTATAAATAAAACTATATTGTATAGTTGTATTGTTAGATATATTTTTCGATATTTTAATTTATTTTTTAACTGTTTTTATTATTATGTGACTCAGTTAAAAACTGTAAATAATTTCTCTTTTATTTTCCAATAATAATGAATGCTACACACTAATATTATAGGAATGTGAGAAAAGTGTGGCTGAATCTCTGATATATATCTGTTAAGGAAACTCGTGCCTTACCTACATACACACATACAAAAGAAATCGCATTACCAATAAATATCCTGCAGCTGAGAGACAGGAGATTGTACGAACGAAGTATGTATGTACCACTTTAATTTTCTTTTCTACATGTACATAGCACAGACTTCTTGTAAAAGTCCATCTGTTTGACATGTTAGATTCTTATAGGGCACTATGTCAGCGTGTAAGATTCTATCACGAACCAGTGTCACTATTGGTACTTTCAAAATTCGCATTTTTGATCGATATCTCACCATCTATGCTTTCACAGGTAGGAAAGTCACATTAATTACTACTTGAACATTGTTTATGTGAATGAAATACAATATATTCTATTTATTGTACTTACATGTATAACATTCCTATTAAAACAGCAAGAAAGAGTAATTTTATTTAATACTTTCATTCATTTTTATCATTAAGAGCACGTCATATGAATGTTGTATACGTGTAACAACTAAGTAATTTAAATTCACATAAATATATAGTTTAATAAATTATTCATAGAACACATTAAATCAGTGATTTTATTTATAGAAATGTGATTAATTAATGTGTAAATAAACATGTATTTCATATATGTTCATTAAAAATTACATTTATATCTTGGTATCATGTTCTAGATGTTCAATGGTACTTGAACTAATTAGTTATTAGAAAATTTCAATCCGGTTTACTACCTACACTTCCAGGTAAATGTCAGTAGAGAAGATGATTGAGAAAAGTAAAATTTTCTCGTTGTTAACTAATTAGTAGACTATGACAAATTACAAGAGTTCATTTAATTGCGATGACCGTTGGTCGCGTGGATGCTTTTAAATTGTTACACATAACAACAGAGTTTCTCAAACATTACCGATGTTTAAATAGTTGTTAACTACTTGTAAACATTCCACACTGACTTCGGGTTAACGACTTAATACTAGTGTTACCTATACAAGAATCTCTCATATTGATACTAGTAATTTTATAGCATGCACATACTATTAAAATCATCCTTATTATTATAAACTGAATCTGATTTATATCTCATATGTTTTTAGCCGAGTTAGAAATGTATCTCAGTAATTTTACAATAATTATTGGAATACAAGTAAACAGGATACGACCTACAATGTTTTTCTGATCGGAAGGAATTATTATTGTAATTTTACAATAATTATTGTTAAATATGTCCCAGTTTCATAGATCATTCGCACTAGCCTGCTCATTTTTTTACAGTACTTAAATACTTATATTTTATTTGTTGCCAATGCAAATGTCAGTTGTGCTTTCACGTCTAGTTAAGTGTATATAGGGCAAGTAATGAATTATACTTTAATTTCCATGTTAAAGGGCGTACTAGATTTGTTCTACAGTAATTTAGTTACTTGTCTCATATTTTGTCCTCGTAATGTTCTAAGTTTTTACACGTACATTTCTAAGTATGTATATGTTCTTTAGTTTAAACATAAATCTTCTTGTTAACATTATCATGTACCGTTATCAACAGTGAAAAGAAAAGTATGTACTCATCATTTACATAGTTCAAGGTACGAATGTACACTTATTCTCATCCTATTATAATATTGTTTGTAATTATATTAAATAATAAAAGTTCTCACACTTAATTATATGTGTAAATCTTTCAATTTACAATATACATGAAATAACTATTATTATAGCATGATAAAATATTGTACTCCTTGTAAAAGAAGTGCCATGGTGTCTATTCTTAGATCCTTGTAAACTTTATATTTCCAAAATATTCAAATTTATCTGGTAATTGGCTCTTAACACAAATGTATTATTGATATATGTATTTGTATTTCAAGACCTCCAACTAATAGGATGTACCACGCAGATATACAGCTTTCACATGTTTGTTCTTGTAACATTAATAATAAGAAATAAGATCCTTATACTCGGAATGTGACAGTTTTACATTCAGTCAAGGTCATTTAACTTAAGTGTTAGGTCGAAACAACAAAAACAGGTTTCAACCCTTATTATATTTGTATCTTGTTCTTTCAAGTTCAAACACGTACGTACTACCTACTGATAAATACATTCATATTAAATACAAGAAAGAAAATATAATAAATTCATGCGACAATTACTCGTTTTCATTAATAATAAATGTTAATTATATACTGTATGAAAATTATATCCGCGTCTATCTGACAGCGTAACTAAACGCACAGTACAATGCACATGCACAATATAGTATAATTGCATCCGCATGCAATGCACATCTTCTGTTACAATGCACTTGACATTTCATTAACTATCTTCTTTCAAATTGCAACATTGAAAGTTTATAATTGTGTTCTTATTGTATAAAAACAAAATGGACGTGAAGACATTATCTTATTGTTGTATTATAATATTTAAGATAATACATAAATACCAAATTGTATTGTTGTTCTTTATAAGAATTCTATAAGCTACTAATTTTGCTACTAAATTAATATTCAAAAAAGTGCTTTCCAGTTACCTGTTCAACATATCCTTTATTACATTTTATGTAATTATATTATTGGATATTTTAATTTAAAAGTCTTACAAAATAGGAAGACAGTTTTGTTTCTTAATTTTTAATTTAGGGAGATTTAATTATCCGAAATTGTAGCGGAAGATTTAGTTACAAAAACAAGTTCCTGTTCGGATCGGGCGTTGCTATCACCGGTAGTCGGGTGTGTCCGTTTGAGTTATGATAGTCACGGTAACCTGACCACAAATCAGATTTTTATTCTGATGTATAGGTAAAATAATACTATTATACGCGAACCCCCTACATCGTTATTGATCTGTTTCTGTCTGTATTTAAAATTACTTTTTACTTGAACAATAAAAATACACAATCATTATCGATTATAATATTTTTATTTATTGAATTGTTTTTTACATTCTTTAATTTTTAATAACAGTAGCGTTATTAATAATTTTTCTTATTTAATTGTAAGACAATTTAAAGAAAAATATTTATATTGAAAGTAAAAACAATACAATGTTTCAGTTTCTTTCACTAGATTATGCAATCAATGTTTAAAACAATACCAATGTTTGTTAAACATAGCAAACAATGCTACTACAATGAATAACAATTATGATATCAATTTGCTATGATAAAGATCTTAGTGTAAGGACACTTACCGTGTTTAAGAAATCCGTGTAAGCAGACACTGTTCGCATACAATGAATCACCAAGTATTGCTAGACTAGTTGAATAATAGCGAGCACAATCACATCACTATTCGTGATCACACTGTCCGCACAGGGGATCGAGTCACAAAGTGCACATGTTGCAAGACGTTCAGATCAACTCTTAAACCAGTATACAATATCTCTCGTTCACTACTCTGAGAGAGGTGTAATATTTCCAAAGAGTCTTGTATCAAAGTCTACGATCGGCCAACGTCCGACTTCTTATACGTTCTAGATAGAATGTGGGCCACCCGGGTCTCCCCACTTCCCTTCATCCAACACCTGACTATATAGACTTGGGTATTAAACTTACCAATGTAGGGGAAGTGTCGGGGTACAGGTGACGGGTGGGGGCGCACCACCCTCTGTTGAATGACACACCTGACTTTCTGCATCGATGCACAAAGGGCGATGTTCGTCATACACTGTGGGAAATGGCCACCCTCGTTTTACGGGGCCTTGAGGTGGTTTTATTGTTATGAAATTCCTCCCGGTTTTGAATCTGACTTTACCTATAGAACGGCCTCTAAATCTATAATCTGATTTTTTTCAGTACATTAATCACATGCAATTTCTTACAGGTCATATTATATTAACAAACATACTCTGCCAGATGTCACGTTAGTTCAGATTTTAAATAATATGTTTTGATTAAAACTTCAGTTCTATTAAGAATTTATTTTAATTTTCATACTTGAAGACTACAATTCCGTTAACACATAATAGAGAATGACATTTTCCGTATATGCAAATCGTTGTGATTCACTCATTTAAGATAACTGTTATATTAACCTTAGGATCTGACTGTATTAGCTTAGTGAAAGGATTTGATTCACTTGCATTACGCATTACTCGAACAAACCGACATTATTTATGCTTGAAGAAACAAGATAATAACGCAAATTCAGACTAACCGTACCCTGACTTGCTGTCTCCAAATTAGCTGAACTTAAATAGTAACAAAAAGTACGAATATGCAGATTACAACATTTACTGTAGTTTTTTCTATGTAATGTGAATTAAATTGTCTTATTTCAAGAGTAAAAATATGACAGGTAATGTAGTCTTTTAAGAGTATAGAGAATACTATTTTAAAATTATACTTCTTTCAGAGAAATATAAGGAAATCGACTTCAAAACATATCGACACAAATGTTCTTGCAAAATGAGAACAAACAGATGTTTTGTGGCGCTGGAACATGTAATTAAATCACGGATTTGTTTAATTAGATATGTTTCTAAATCATCGGTCATATTTCCTAAAGCCGGACTTTAACTTTAAAGTTAAATACAATCCTCTTAACATCATGTATACAGTACGTTTGACAAGATGTTACAATAAGTTGTTACATTAACATATTTCTAAAACTGGTATGTACATTTTCACACAACTCAACTCTTGGTAAGTAGGAATAACTTCAAAACTTTCCAAAGTTGACGGAACTGCTCGTTCGTATGACACAGGTTATCATCTGTTCTCATAAATATCATTTACTTAGAATATTCTCTAATGACACATCTTGAAATATTTCAAACTTTTGATTAATAATCTTTAAATATTTAGTTTGAAGACAGTTCTACATTGTATGAACTAAAAATAAAGAGATTTTGCTATGTACATATTCATGTTTAAGCTATGCTATGAAATTTTGTTTGTAGCTGTATGAAAATAATGAAATAACTTGGCCTGATTTTGTTTCTAGAAACGAGTTTAACAGACAACAGGCACCACTTGAACTAATTGCACCGTTACAAAAATTACCAAATCTGGCCTTGGCAACTAATGCACATATAATAAAGTGATCTGTTTACGAATATGTTTCTCTCTGGGTGTATAACTCGACAGAAACATGGAATAGATAACCTTCTACATACACGTATACTGATGGTGAAAGTCACTGACCGACAGCTCTAATTATTAGAAGGCTCGTAGACCATTCGGTCAATGACTTAACTCCATATCTTAGAGATTGTTCTAAAATCAGATCTTATGATCTAACAATACACCTTTTAACAAATGTCAACTGTATGTTCGTCATGGCAATAAATAGAAAAATATATAATCTTGTCAATAATGCATTGACTGACGTATGTAGCAAATTATCATAGATGGCTATGAGCAAAATATTAAACAGATTTTTTATTTAGTTCAAGCGAAAGCTATATTATATTTAAGAATAAAAAGTTTCGCATCAGACCATTTATCAGAGTCAAATATATCTGACAGTTCTTCATTGTAAATTAAAAATGTGTTAATAAATTAAATTATAAAAAATAAGTGTATTAAAAATTAACAACAGATGATCAGTAGAGTTGAACTGGCCCGCTAAAATAATAACCACATCAAAAGTTAATTACACATATTTAGAAATCAGCGATAACACATTGGTTAGTAAAAATTACAAATCTAAAAGCAATAAAATGCACCATAGCCACATATTAGTAACAATTAACATAATTAATGCAATTAACTATGTGAAATATAAACTTCTGTAGCATTCTGTGAAATGGCAATTTAATTAAATAAGAATCAAGACATGTGTACCAGATCTTTTTCCACTCTCGAATTTACGGTATTTTTTATTTGTTTTTACACATATAAATATGTATATAGCCTTAAGTAGTAGGCATGCAATGTTGTGTTAATGAACTAAATAATAATTTTAACATTTTACTTGAATACGATTAACACACAAAATACTGGAATTTATAAATATTTCTTAATTTCGTCCACAGCAATGTCATACTGTCAACGAAATATTTCCTTAAAAAAAGGACAGTTGATATTTCGTAATGTTCTGTATGTGAACTACTTTTAAAAAGTATTTTTGATTATCAAATTCGCTACGAGCAATTCGTGGTCAATGGGTGAATGACAATATAGAAAGTTGTTTGATATGCATAATATTATTAATTTACCTAATGTTTATAAATTGTATTAAAATGTATGCCAAATAAATATCATTTCTATTAAATTAACATAATAATAATATTATTATTGTAAATTATAACAACTGTTGAATGTTAAAATACTGAAAGCCTTTTTGAATTAATAATATTTTAAATGATTTATTCTATTCTATAGGTCACAAATTTTATCAGCATGTTAACAAAATTACGCTAGATTTCTCTTTTACGTTGAAAACAATATATATTTTAAAGTATTTATATAATTGGTTTAGAATTTGCTAAAACATTTATGTAATTAAATATTTAATTGAATGTTAAAGCAATAGTATATTTCGTTGACCCAGTTCAAGTTAAGAAATATCAACATACTACTGTATGTAGGTTTGTTTTATTTAAATATTTGTATTGTCATAGTGACTCTATTTCTATTATATATGTTTATAAGTGTAGTAATTAGTGTGACAAAAAGTATGGCTCGTTCACAATTCTGTGTTTCTACTTAGTTAGACCATACATTACAAAACAATATTGTGAATTAGCACATTACAGAATATACTTGTGGTAATTATATTAACATTGCATTTAGGTGCTAAAAATTACCGTGACAAATATAATCTAAATTTAATGTACAAGGCAAGGAAACTCGATAGATATCACGTTGCTTATTACTGAGACTACAATCTCAATTTCATGTACGTATCAAATTACATTAAATCTTCCGTCTACTCACTTCAATCGTAATTCATTTAAACAAGAAGTGGATATGTGTGACAACTTTGTACCTATTACAATAAGACATAGATATAGTAACCCGTTTCTTCTGTGAATACCAACGAAGGTCAAACTGTTCGTTTAGATTCGCATTACGTTCCCGCAGTATCTTGTCGCGGCTGGTTACTTTTTATAATCGCGTGTGTAACAATTAAACAAATTGTATTATTCAATTGTTATCCGTATGAAATATTTAGTAACATCGTAGCAGTCGAAATCTGTCAGGGGCGAGAGAAATACGAAACGAGAGGACAATAAAATATTACGTAAAACATATTTGTTAATAATTATCAGAAAGTATTTGTATTTATGCACGGAAGGCGGTCGAACATAACCTCAATTCACTTATATGCAACAAGCATTGAACATACTTTGGACGCTTTACACGTTTATAATATATCGCAATATTAGTTGTATGTTTGAATAAATACATACATGTATTAGCTATCACCTCCTTCCCGATTGTACAAGGAAGTAAGTGTCTTTAAAAACTTACGACATATTTTTCTGTTCTTGTAAACTTCACACATTGAATGTACATTCTATGCCAAGCATTAAAACACAATATATGCATCAATATGCAAGGAATACGTGATTTAAAGTGGGTCAAATTATCTAAAAATATGCGAGTAGGATTGTAGATTGTAATTTATTCCAGTGATTGTCTTGAATGAAAAGAAAAAATAAATAAATAAAGTTTGTTCATATTGTAGATTTGTATATATTGCCGCTAATATCTATAACTGCTAATACACCTATCAACAAAAACAGGACTTTTACTTTGGGGTGCATATTTGGTATCCTGTTTAATTATTGATACTTTATTATTCTCTCAAGAGATCCATGCATTATATGGAGCATATAGAACTGTATGCGGAATTAATTGACTACTAATATCCAAGCATGAAATCAGCTTTTCAAGGATGTAATTGCAAACACCGTCATTGTTAAGGTTGTATCAAAATGTAACACATTCTTTTATAATCACAGATAATTGAAGTAAATAGTGAGGACATTTAATCAGCAAAGGTTAAAATGCAAGGAAACTGTTATTAGAAAAGATCCTATGTCTTGTTCATGTTTCATTTAATTTTCCTTCTATTCAATCTTTCATAAATGTACAGAACGAGGATAAACGTTTATCTGTTTCAGTGATTTTGGCACTGTATATATTCAGTAGAGAAAAAACACATTAAATTATATTTTAGTAAGGAGCACACTTTTAAACGCTCTGAAGAAACGTAAATTAATCCTTTTGTATCCATACATACATACATACATAACATCACGCCTTTTCCATTACTGGGGTAGCAGACCCTTTATTTTACAAACATTCGCCAGCTATATTCTACATAAAACATTTATGCATAGAGATATGATGTGCATGATTTGTAATGGACTAAGTATATATTGTATCCATCATAGTTGTAATTATAAGTTATTAATATCAAACTATGACAGAAAGTAAAAATTTGCCGCCATTATTAATTGTTTTATTCACGTTCTAACAGTATGATGTATAGTTGGATCGCATAGTATATTATTACCTTTAATTAAAATACAATGTTTTATTGAAATATTTATTACAAGTGCAGTAAATGTGTATACGTTTTTAGCTGACATTTATTGAAATTTGTCATTAAATGCATATTTAAAATAAATATTTTCCAATAAAAGGTATTTAATTGTTAAAATTCAAATAGTTATTGACTAACAGCACATATGCTGTAAAATAAGTATGTTTTAAAAAGAATACTGGTATGTAAATAAATAAAAATTAAAAAGGTCATCGTTTAACTTTTATTTCATGTTATTCACTGTGGCTATTTTCAACAACCCCTCGCTGAGATTCATCTGTGATTAACATTGTATGCCACAAGTGTCATTGACACAAAAAAGTAATTACCGACACAGACGCTGAGTAATTAAAGCGGGAGCACGTAAAGCTAATAGAGTCATTCCGTGCATCACGCCGCAAGGGAAAGTGACATGGCGCACGTATGCTACACGTGCAACAAAACGTGCGTCGAGCTTCAGTAAACGAACATCTACACAACACCAGTAATAACGCATATTTTGAAACATGTTTCGTATTTCACACAGCCAAAACGTGCATTACGAATGTTAAACATCGTCTGGTTTCAAACGGGCAAAATGTACTTTTACTTGTGAAATATTTGTTTTATTGCACTACCGAGAGTCGGTTCTTGCATCGACGAGTTTACACAGCAAGTAAGGTGGATACAGGAATGCGATTACGAAATTATACCCAGATCGGTAGTTAAGTTTGCATTAGAACACTAGATGCAATAATTGATGACCTCGTGCAGATGAGAAACTTTTCATAATGTTTGCAAATACTGTTCAGAAATAGTAAATGACTACTATTTGAAATGAATACCAGTGCTAATGTGTGTTTAACAAGAAAATACTAATTAATGTGACAATGGCACGTATTGTCATATGTATATGAGAATAATTCATTTAAATAATAAAGTCATACAAATGTTGAACAATGAAAATTATAGAGAGAAATCATGATGACAATATCACGGAGTGGGTGTAATGACAAAGTTTATTAGAAAACAAGAAAATCTATTGGATAATTACTTATAGAATTTATTAATACAGATGCGATTAACTAAAAATTAATTATTTGTTTCTGATACACATCAGAAGTTGACTACTTCGACTATTAGAATCTAAGCACAAAAAGTTGATTATAGAGAATATCTTGGCCAAGCTTGATTTATGACGGCAACCGTTTTCAATTAATTATTCTATCTAACCGGATGTAAGGTGTAGAAACTGACCAAAGTAGATAAACCAAGTAATTTGTATTTTATTCTAGTTAAAATCTATACAACAATTAACCACAATTAAACCACGTTTAATTTTCCCTGCTACAAAACTAGTTAAATGATAACAAGGTCAGCGAGAAATGTCAAAGTTCAATTTTCGCATTGCATACAACATAGTGTATTGTAGAATTAAATATGCATTATTGTCAAGGAAACCTACTTTTAATCACCGTTCTCCAATATTGTTTCGTAATATCCGCGAAGAAATGTACCCACAGAAAAAAAACTGGCGCTCGGTAAAAACTTGACGTGTGCGCCTATTGCGTTACCAGAGTACAACGTACATTAGCAAGAGTGAATGTGAGTTTACAGTAAGATTTAATTAACTACAATTTACAACACGCATCTCTCGAAATTGACACATATGCGAAAGGATCTTAACTACTAAGTACATTTTTACATGTTAATGCGTGGAACAATGAATTGTGCTCAAATAAATTATTAATATCATTTTTTATTTGTACATGAAAATTTTTAATATTTATTCCAAACTACCTGAATGTAATAAAGCATTACAATAATACATCTTTGAGAAATAAATATTATATTCGATTTTCCTTTTATATTCCATTTTATTACGAATATACATACACGTATACACATGTATTTTTGTTTAAAGTCTTTTTCATCTGTTACTAAACATGGAAAATATTCATGCACCATTCCAATTCCTTCTTCCGTTTTAATATATTTTGTTTATCATTGTGCTATTTGTAGGCAATTTGATGAATCGCTGGCTCGCATCATTTTTATTAATTGACTTTCTAACCACAATGACACAATATCGTTTATAATTGGCGTAAAACAATTGTGAGTTTTGTACACAAAAAATTTATTGACGAGAAATGAAATTAATATAATTACAATATTAGTTCAAAACAATAGTGACGCAATAGCGTGGAATTATTTCTATAGATCCTAAAAATAAAACAAATAATCTCATTTGATTTTAATGAAATACTAATTAATTGATATAATAAAATATACTTTTAATTGCTATCCTTGTGTATTGTTTTATAACGTGATATAAAATCTTACACACTGCGTTTGTGCCGTTGTTGCTTTCCTGGCTGCTACTTGCACTGATTTATTTTATCTTATATATTGCTGTTACTATATTATTTATGCTGTTGTTGGTATTCTTACTATTATTATGGTGAATCACCCCGTTGCCAAGTGTAATGTAATAAAATACTGTATTTTCTGAAGAATTGTGCCTTATTTCTGTTACCCTAATCCCCATTGAACCCGGAGAGAAACGAAACACCAGCCCGAAAGCGTCACAAAATATGCATATGAACAAGTGTATACAGATATAGCTTTCACTGGACATGATCAGAAGATAATGTGAATACATTTGTCAATAGCCACATTTGTACTCAGTATGCTTTCCATATGGTGTTGTTCCTGTAACGCATCGATTCAAATAATATCACGTTTACGTTTACGCTTCCTTACATAACGTTATGTCAAACGCACTTAACACATGTCGTAAACAATTAAACAAAGTACGTGGTTTGTTGATTGAATTGAAGAAGTAATAATACCTGATCAGAATTGGAATGTCAACTGTATAGATTGAATTGTTAGGAAATAAATATAATAATTGTATACAATTGAAATTTCATTTGACAACTTTTCTTTTTCTTCTTTATATTTAGCAACAAACTAATCAAATATTTTGCTCAAATAATTATGTAAAATTAGTCATATTATTTGCTATAGTTTCAGTTTTCTAATTAAGTATTCAATCATTTCAAATATGCACACGAGGAAGTACTATGTTAATTATTAATGGATTATATTTTACATAAATTAAATTTGCATATTTGTGGAAATTATTTCAGAATATTACATCGTCATCCTATTTACATTTCAACATTAATACATATCAAATATGTATTCGGAAATATATATTCCAAAAATCTCATTAACAAAATAGTGTAAAATGCATGGAAATTACGTTCTTTTCATTTATAAATAGAAATAATATCAATATATGACCTGAAATGAAATTTAAAACGTAGCCATGAAGCACTCTAAACATAATGTTTTAAAAGTAACCGAATATGCGTGTATTCCAATTTCTAAATTTAAACTGGTACGCATGCATATTATGGTACATACATCTGAAAATTGTGTTAAATGACGAGAAGTGAATTGAAACGCGTATGGTACGAAGAATTGATTAGGAAAAAATGTTGGAATGTTGTATGAATTTACTGGTGCGTTATACCACGTAACCAAACCATTAGCGCACAATTGGAAAGAAAGTTTCGTTGGTTGTTTAGCAAAGGATATGTAGGCTGTTATGCTAACTGCGTCAAGTTATTTTTATTAACAGCTTTCCGTGTTCGCATTTCTTTCTGTAAACCAGTGAAATTAGAAAAACAATATGTGATGATTCTTAGTACTTAGATTCCGGAACGAACTGCACCATTAACTTGAATATACTTTGAATTTCCTACATTCATAACTGTCAATATTTTATATCATCAATTCATGTATAATTCGTCTTTCATTATGTAAAATCGTACTGCAAATAAAAATGTAAATAATATATTTCCTGACACTTTTACGCAAGAAATTCAAAAACTGAAATTCAATGCTAAAAGCACTCAAGTTTATCATAACATTCTGCATATTGATTTTCTTTTATATAGAAATTGAAGCGAAACATGTTTAAACATGTTTTACTTAATTATAACTAAGAACATTTATCGCTGTAAATTATTTATGAAAAGTAAGCTTTATGTAACAGTGTCAGACAAAGACTATATCCGCCTTTGAAGATAAATATATGTCTAGTTTATTTAATCAAGTGATTTATATTTCGTTGTTAATATTTGATACCTCCCAAAAATGAATCATTCGTGTTCAATTATACTGAGCAAGGTCATATGTTATTAACTTCCACAATTTTAAACCGGATGTGTGAAAGGACACTTACCATACCGGATTAAAAAAGAAAACTATTTCATGTCAAGTTTTTTGTTATTAAATGTCCCGTAAATTGATATTTTCTGTTTCTAATTAGTTAAATATCATGAACTATGATAACTATGATAAATGATATAATGTGAAGAATGAAAAAAAAATTATCTTATGGTCAAATGGATTATAATACAACAAAATATCATAAAAATTCTGATATAGGACAAGATATTAATAATATAATTCATCCTATTTTGTAAGAAACATAAAATATAATTACTGCGGACCTATCCATAACACTTGATTGATTACCTGGTTCATATGATACGTTATATAGCAAGATTGTCCATGAGCAATATAGAGTATCTTACAGAATAGTGGTAAATCTGTATCTGTACAATATTGTATATTTGTACATATCATTATGGTAACATGCAATGTGATTTAACACAGAGTTTTAGAATTATACAAAATATATTACTGTAATTGGCTAGATCTTGATATTTATAAGGTTCTGTTTGCTACCAGATATTATCTTTAAGTCAGGATGTTTTATTAACGACCCGAGAGCAATTGTTGTACAGTTATCAGATGGCAAGTGTATAATAAATCACTTTCAGACTTAACCGAAGGGCTTAGGTGAGGATCGACCTGAACGCAACAACAACAGAAGACTTAGTAACCTTCATCTAATGTCCTTGTACATTTATATGATTTACGTTTATTATAGTAAAATAAACCTCTTTAGTTTAATTTAAGAAATAAAAAACTTTCTTAAATCATTGCGAAAAATAAAATGTCACAAAATTAAAATAATAATAAAATGTTCTGTAGTGCATATTCATAATTCTATCAATTTTTTTCTAGTGATTTTAAACCAGTATTTCTTTATTATCTAAAACAGGTTCATATTCATAAAAAAAGATTGTAAAATTTAAAACTGCCAAAAAGCTATTCAAATTTTCAAATATGTTTAACAGTACAATAATTTTTTACTGCAAGGCATATTCTTAAGACTTATTTGATACATTTCAATTTTAACATGTGCGTCATTCGTTTAAATATTCCATGTGACACTAGACTACAATGAAAACGTCAAAATTTAAACATTTTATTTGTAAATGTAACACATGTGAATGAAATTATTTATGCCTGGTAAAGAAAATGAAAACTTAACAATATATCTGTCTGTTATGGATGCAGATTATGAGTGTTGAGATACAATACTGGTCAGTAATGTATTTGTGTCATTTATTCTGACAGTGTTACAGAGCACAGCAGTGAAACGAATTACTTTCACCACAGCCTCAGTGAGAAGGGAACAAGCCATGACCGGAGGCTATCCCGGACTCTGAACCAAAGTCCACTTTAAACGATATCAACACATTTCACATGGGTTCAGAACATTGTAATAAGAAATAATTACTGACCAACAGATATCACGTTTCCTGTTCTCTCACCCGGAGACATATATAACTATACTTCTCCTATAAAACAGCATATTTTATTTCTACAGATTTTGTTAGATAACATTAAGTACTTTGAAAGTTTTTTTAAAAATTAAATAAGATTTTTATGTTGACGTTAAAGTTTTCTTTGCGTCTTGTAAAATGCATTAGAAATAAACAAAAAGAAACGTTTTTTGAACTAAGATTTTTTGTGTAAGCTAAGCACAATTTTAGTAACGTACAATGAAGATTAAAAATAAACAGTGATTATTAAATGGAGGTTTTAAATGATTTTCTAGTTTAAATAGAACTCTTGTGTGTGTTTGACAGTAGGCGTACGTGATATCACGCATTGGCCATTCTCTGAAGGACGATTACTAACTCTTTACGGTGCTGTGATCGGCAAACCGGGCATATATGCTCTAATTGTTCTACCTGTATCAGATGAATCATGTACATTATTTTGGACACATTTCATTGCCTCTGTATTCAAAGAGAAAGTGCCTACACATTGGAAATAATATAGTCTTTGTCTAAAACCATTGTGTCACAACATTGTCATATAATATAATAATTATATAATTTCTGTATTTTTGTTAACTGACAAAATCTTAAAATATCTCACTTCTCGATTACATGCCAGAAACTTTGGAAGAATTCTTGGATTTACTGCAGAGATTCATGCGGAAATAAATCTGAGATTCGTTTCATTAGATTTCTACTTATTCTCTGGAGATAAGAATCATATTCGCGACCAACTTTTCTATACGAATGTAGAATACAAAGCAGCTTTAAGGGATTGGCTCTGACAGTAGGGCATGGTATTTCTTTGAAAACTTGATTCTGACAAAAATCTGAAGAATACAAAGCAATTACATGAAAAATAGCTAACAATAATGAGATAAAACGTTAACGATCTTCAAATAATACATGATATTTTACTTTCGTGAAGAATAAGAGTAAGGGGATATCTTTTCAAAATATCGACAACTTAATTTATTTCACATTGAAAAATATCTTGAACATTTAACGGAAATTCCTATATCATTATACATTTTATATTTGTAGATGAAATTATGCATGTATGAAGGTATTAATCATATATAATATGTAAATGTCCATTTACATTTCAATTAACTTCGTCATTGAATAAATCCATTGGACGCAATGATAAATAACCTGTAAGTACAGAATTATACAAATGTTCAAACTGGTATTGTATGCGACTGAAATTTGAAACTGTCCTCCTAACCGAGAAAATTTTCATATATCCTTGTGAAAACCACAGTAGGTAGTTTAATAAAAATGAAATCTTGTTATGTTAAACACCTATAAAGATCCGTATTGTCGGAATATGAATATTTCATTATTCAACTTGTATGCTCATGTATTATTATGATATAATTATATTAACCATGTTTCATACAGTTATATTATCCATTCTACGTATAATAATATTTGTGCTAAATCGAAATGGTTAACTAAACATTACTATCTAATATCCATTATGTATACCTACATTTCCCTATCAAAACTATATTTGTAGTACATACAGACGCTAGTATATTGTATTATTATTTTCTAAAAAAAACCCACATGTGCATATATGGTAACTACGTGTATTTATTGTAATGTGGAACCTATGTAATCCGAGACATTGGTTTCGAAAGCACAACAAATATTTGAAGTTATGTAGATATTAAGTAGATGAAAATTGGTACTTAGCATATAGATTCACATGGAGAAGTGAAAATACATCCTATTATTTTTGAACAGACAAGTGCCAAGGCCAGTTTAAAAACGAAATTGATGCGTTCCTTCGTATCGCTTTCTTCTTTCACCTAACCGGTTTGGTGTCTGTTGTTTTGTGACAACTAAACATACACACACACAGGTTCATTCTCGGATGTGTGGTAAAGTGGGTCATACAGAAGCGAGATGTTATATGTGTGTAGTTGTGTTTGTATGTGTCTTATTATTGAACTTTCCCTATTTACAGATCGAATGAAATGCACCTTCTATTTTAATGACTGAGCCACACCCAGAATTCATGAGATGAAATTGTTTTTAGTAATGCTAGACTGACTTCTTAAGGAAATGAGCGGTATTAGCATATTTTTTTGTTATTTCGTACAATCTTATACCATTGTTTTTCCAAATTGGTAACTTTTTATAGCTGATTATGTAGAAATTAAATTATTGCATGAAATCAGAGTATGTTTCGTGTTTAAAACAGTAAAATTTATGTAAACTTACTGTTTAAATCAAATGGCACAGGATTTAAATTCGCTTTTGGCAAAAAGTTGCGTGCCAAAATTTCACTTATGCTTAGAAATTGCATATGATCAGAAGTTCTTGGAAAAGTAATCCCACAACACTGTAAAAATATCTACACATCTATATTACCACTGTTATGCTATCAGAACAACCAGAAAGTTTCTTCGGGAATTTACTATCGATTTTGAAGTTAGACAAGCATAATGTATTTTGTCTTGAAACCTAACATCTCATGTGTGTGATCATTGCTTACGTGTTTAAGAAAATTTCTCTTGAAGAAGATATAGAAGTCAAGTTCATTACCGAAACTGCGTTCAAGGTTACCCAAAGCCGCAGGAAGAATGTATGTCAACACGTTTGTATTTCCTTAATATTTTGTTATGTCTAACCAAAAGATATTACAAAGAAAATATGAACACCTAAAATTTCTCTTTTACAGTTTCTATTACTTTAAAATTTATTCAGGTATGTTAATAACGTGCTCATAAAAATGTATTTACTAAATAATTTGGGTACACAAATAATTAAATAAGAAATTTGATCATAAATTAATGTTTACATTACTTGTTACACATTATGTTTTCTATATGAAATGGGGTAAAATAAATGCATATTTATGAAATACGAAATTAAGGAAGGTGCTCGAGTAGGTCAACGTGAACCCACAGGAATTCGGGTGATCCCAAACATGAGGCAAATTATACAGAGGGCATTCCTGGCCTCCAGGTAAATCCAGACATTAAACTTAGAGAATATTCATCGAATACATGCGTCGCATTAAGATGTAATGTCATTTCATGTAATTTTCATTTTTAAAATAATTAAATAAAAATGTTCATTGCTAACACAGAAACTGTAAGTGTTTTATATTCCATATATTATTTCATTTTGCAATTTTCACATTAATATGAAAAGAAATATAAGAGTTTATGTAGCTTTTAAATGGGACCATTCGTTTGAACATATAAAATATTAGCTTAACATTTAAAATACATGAAAACTAAATACTCTAATATTTTCATTATAACTTTATATTCTCTGTTTCCATCTGTAGTTTAAATACATTTAATTTGTTTTGTCAAGTTTCGTGCACTCAACATAAAAGCTATATATGTATTGGATTAATGCAGTCCTGTATATATAATGTACAGATATATGAACACAATCATTTGTTTCTTAATTCTCTAAACAATTTTAGTGATACCGATTAAGTGCAATAAATATGCAATTTTCTACAGTCTTTTTAAATACAGAAGCATATTAAAAAAAAAAAACTTTTTATAGAACTCGCTAGTATTCAAATTTTGTCTTTGGCGAAAACTGCCGTGACCACAAAAAGTATATACTATGTCGCAAATAGTTTTCAAGTATTTTTGACATAGCATGACCATAATTTGGATCAATGTATGATGCAGATTGAGAAATTTCAAAACGTTTAAAATTTCTACATATTTGTAATACTCAACTACGAGCTAATATGTCTGGAATTAAAAGTCCAAATAGAATGAATATTTTAAATTAATCTTATACACTTATCTTCCTGACTTTACTAATAAAGAAATAAACTAGACAAGGGATGTACTGGATAATCTGAAATATTAATAGTCAATGGTATATAATAAATAATGAACACATAGATAATATTTTATTTTAAAAAACACAATTGATATATAATATATTCATTACAATATAACATATTTGATATATCACTTTTTCAATTATAATGTAAAATGTTAATATTTTGACACAGAAGACAACACATTATCATGAGGAATGGATTGTGCGGACAAGATTCAAAATGGAGGTAAAGTGTGCCTTAGACATTTAGAAAATGCATAATGCGCAAAGAACTTCCAAGCAAGTTAATTAGATATATTTTATATTAACAAAAATATCTTAATTTTCATTATTTTACAATCACCCAAATAACATGAAACGACTTATGAAGACGGTTGTGCTAATACTATCATTTAAAACTTCTGACAGCATTTTCCATAATCTTTGACAACATAAGACTAAATAATACATATATTTATATTTCAATTAATTTGCTTGGAGAGAGCTATAACAATTTTAATTAAATTTAATAGGTACACACTTAATATTGAAAATCTTCCAAAAGGAAAGTATCACGTAAAAATATGACGAAACATTATTATTCAGAAAAAAACAAATTCGAACCTATTAACAATAATAAGATGCACTAACAGTCTTACCTTCTTAACAAATGAATATGTCTGCCAATTTTCATTTTAATAATTTGTAATGTTCTAATCAATATGAGTAAACCTGAGATAATATCTCGAGTTATTTATTTTTACTTGCATTTCTCTATACATTAGAATTTACATATTAGTAGAGCTGACAGTTCCTCTCATTCAGAGTATCTCGAGATATAAGCATTTACGTTTAAACTGCATCATAAAATTCTTTATTAAAACAGATTTATATATAGTTATAATACATCACTGAATACAAAAATAAATATAAATTTTTAAAACATTTTTAGTTACAGCCAAAGTAGCACGATTAAACTAAAATTAAAATAGGCCGTTAAAATCAATAGATTTTGTAATTTTCTCATTTTCATATTCGCTAGCACACACCGATCACATGTGTAAATAGATTAGTTGTGAACTTGGAAAGATAGAATGTCAAAATTGGAAGAATAAAATGGATGACTAACATGAGAGAATGTCTTCATAAAAATTTCTTTTAGCAATAACCATTCTTATCGTATTACTACTAGATAAATTAACTGTTAATAAGACATTTTCCGATCATAAACCACAATTAAAAATCTAGAGTTTATTTAAAAATATTGTTACGTTTCACGTGTAAAATTCACTAATATGTTTTTAATTCGTTTCCTATCTACCAGGGATATAACAAATCTACAGCACGTTCTATTTGCAAGTTGTTTACTTATGAACAAAAGTCTACCAATCCACCTGGCATTAACTAGTACATTTTATCATATTTACATATTCTACTGTTCGGATTTAACGTCTATGGAACTGAATGGTATAATTATAAACTACTTGCAAATAGGTATAACAAGTTACCGTCGTAATTCAGTCATCAGTTATGACACTAAAGGAATGTATTAATGATTGGTGTATTTGTTAGTGACTTGACATTTACATACGAAGAAAAATCTATTTTCCACTGATGTTAAATACATCACTAAACATAATCTTACACGACTAGACTATCGACTAGAAAAATCGTACAATAAAATTCAGATCAAATTGCCATGTTTCACCATAAATATTTGTCCCTAAATTTTTATTTCTTCACTACTGTCATGTCATTTTATGTCTAGAAGATAAATAATTAAATAGTAGGCAGTGAAGTGTTATAGTAAATTCAAAATAATAGTCTGAAAACCCATTGCGTATATTCTCAAATCATGACAACGTAATCCGATATTTTATCGTATTTTTAAAAACTTAAGATTTTCTTCATTAACAATTCGATTCCAATAAGTGCAAAGCGAACTAGAAAAATCAGTACGATCACATACATTTCATCATACAATGTATTCCATTAGTGACTACCACTAGTCTGATATGATAAATCAAACTATTCGTTATTTGTTTTTCTTCGTGTGCAAACGTCATTCTGTTTCACTAACCTTGTAAGTCACACATGTAATAATTATAGTGAATCTAAAGCTAGGTTAGAAACGCCACCGGATCCTATGCTACTACGTAACTTTGTGTTTCTTCCTTTGATCCCTGCGACGATCTGGCTCAGGTCCCAGCAGAGGTTTCAGATCTCTGTAGTCAAGCTGTAACCATTTGAAGATAGCAAACGATCCTGGTTTATTGCTAAGGCCAGCGCCGAGTAACATTAGGAAGTCCTGTTTGCACATTGTGGTGAAATAATTTATTAACACTTATATTCACCCGGGGTTTCACTACTCATTTTACTTTAATCAAAAATCATAATAACGATACACTTATATCCAAACTAACCATCTACCAAATAGAACAATTATATTAATCCAATACCGAGTCAATGTAATTATTTATAATTATCAGGGTACGGAATTATAATCTCCTTCCTTAGTTTATTCATTAATTCCTTAGTACTCTGTAAATAATCAAAATCAAACTATACGTCACAACAACAGTTAACAAATAGAATACAGTAGTTCTTCATAGAACAAGTTATACAAATACAATAAACGTAATGACAATGAGAATTAATTAAACGTGACTCAATCGTGATTAATTATAGTCATGTATGAAACTAATGAAAGATAATTAAATGTAAGGAAACACTACACATGAACATACCTAGTGAATTAATCAATAACGAACACGTATATACTGGTGAAATAAATTATTAAACATGTATACACAAATTACCTTACAGACTTCTTGCTATCTGAATGAAATAAATGTTAATACACCACCAGAACCATTATATATTCTATATAATGTGAAACCCTTATAAGTGTTAATAACAACGTGACACAATATTACACAGTGACTTATCACCAAACGTACAAACAAGTATCCCATGTGAATATACGTACACGTATATAAATATTAAAACTTACCAATAGTTCATCATCCGGCACTCTAGAGAGCAAATCTAAAACTTCGTTGTTAGGCACCGAATGTGGTCTGAGGATTCTTCTAGCGAATTTATTTGTACCCCACAACATTAGTAAATATCTAACTGGAATGAAATAAAGAACAAGTGATGCCAAGAACAGAAGCATGATTGCGATCCACGACAAATATGGTACAGTAAAGTTGAAGGTACTGAAACAATACAGACACGGTTAAACAAAGTATTTTACTGTCATATATTTTTAAATATAAATGGTATATGTTTTCCTATGGGTAATTTATTATTCAACCATTTATATAACGCAGACAACGTATTAATGTGAACTGAATAAAATCAAGGCTGAATATGTGAAATTGTCTTAGGACTTACTTTTTAACGGCTTCCCCTAAAGACGCTATATGACCAATAGCGTTTTGCACACTTTGAGTTACTTCCTGTATAGCTTGTAATCTTTCTTTAAGACTCTTCTTTTCTTCCTAATAGAAGTAAAACCTACATTATATTAATTCATCATTTTACGTACAACTTAAATTGTACCTTATCCTTATCATCTTCATCGTCATCATCCAGATCGGAATCAGCTCCTTCGTCTCCTGGTAACTGTGTTGGTCCAGCTAAACTTCTTACAAGATACTGTTTGAGAAATACCAGTAAACCAAGAGCTGGTAACATCCACGGTTGAAAGTAATAGCACACGATTAACCAAAGAACTAATGCCAGAAAACTTCTTAATGTTGATTCCCATTCGAAGCAACTCCTGCAAGACAAAAAATTAAATTTTTAATACATACTTAATGTATATAAATGACCAAGATAATTTTGCGAGCAGTGTTAATTTATTTCAATTGCGCATTGCTATAATAATTACTAGCGTAACGCATGTATAAGCATCCATAATAATTACTTCAAAAAGTAGATAAACAAAAAATAATTTATTGAGATAATGTATTATGTTACGTTTAACTAAGTACAGCGTATAGTGAGAAATATAAATGAACCATATAATGTTTCGGCTTAGTACACTGTAATATAAGAAGCAATATCGCGTGATTCATTAAGAAGAACATGTGGAAGCCAAGTGTAATAAAATGTGTGAATAAAGCAAAATGAAACACAAGAAATATAACGTTGGATCTTAACATATTATATTTTCTCTGCAAAGGTTAAACACATATTATTCTAGATTTTGAAATCGTCAAATATTTTACTTACTGAACACTTTTTCCAAATTCAATAAAATGCATAGCAATAACTTTCAGCCTGAGAACATTCCGAACAAATACTTGTCTTTTGAACTTGACTTCCGCTTGCATGTATTTCTCTTCTTTTGGATTCAATGTTCTCATGCACGCTCGAATCGGATTCCATAAAACAGTGAGTTCTAGAAGAATCTGCGGATTTACTCCTTTTGCTCTACTCCTCAGTTTCTTATCTTTCAGTGGATACCATTTTCGTTCACCGTTTCTTATTCTAAGCAAAGGTATCACCACTTTGCCCAAAAACTCTACTTTGTGATCCCGATCTTCATCATACACTGTCACTTCCAGAGCTGTGTTGATATCTTTCACATTAAATGTGAATATCTTTTGCCAACTAGGAGCAAGGGTCTTGTATTCGGTTTGTGTTTGAAGTCTTGCATTGCCTAATTCCAGAACGCAGAACGGATCACTTTTTCCACCTAAATCAGCCGCAGCCAATCCAGAGGCTCGAAAAACTTTTACTGTCAAATGGCCAACGTCTTTGACATTATGTAGAGTACGATGTAATGCCTATAATATAAATAAATGCTATTAAAATACCGTTCTGATATATATTTTTACCGTTTCTCAACAATATTCCAAATGATTTATGAAATACTAGCGTGAATCCCAGTTTTCAGCGGATAGAAAAAATATAATTATGGAAGTAATATACATGAAATTAACTGCAGATTAATTATAACTTTCTGCTGTATATAAATTCTACAAAAGAACAATACGAAACCAACTCTGAAAAGTTACAATTGTCATAATTAACATAAAGAATTCGAAAGAAAGAAAAAACTTTCTTAATTTTAAACAAGTGTTCGATATAAACTTTATTCTTCAATGTAAGTTCTCAAGAATGTTGCCAGAGTTATATAAACTGACTATTATTAAATGAACAATGATACGAAATATAATAAAGAAAAATACTTTGGTCCAAATCGCACGGGACTCTGCCTGTTATGTTTTTTATTTGTTCATGAAAATTTCAAGACATTTAACGATGACTTACATATCTGCCTTCGAGCGTTTCTCTTTCGCGACTGTTCTCCTCGTACGTGGTGAGGTCGGAGATAGTTTCTGAAGCGGTCGTACCGCTAATAGTAAGCAGTAGATATAACGAGCCAGCACCATCTTCCAACTCCTGCCAGAAGCCATGCGTCCGTTCCCGCTCTAGCAACGAAAGATCTATCACACATCTGCACAAAACGAAATAATCTACGTGAGAATATTCTAGCAACATGTTAATACAAATGTATAACTCCTGCTGTAATTCTTATTAAATTTTTTAATAGGTATTAGGAATTAAATTAACAGTATAGTTTGATCCCGTGTATCTTACGGCAATATATAGCTGATTAGTTAATTAACTTATACCTTCCAATGAAATCATCTCTAGCACGATCTTTATCCCAAACAGTAAGTTCAAGTTGTTGGTCACCGTCATCGTAAAGATGTAGGTCAAACTGTTCTAGCCACCTTGGATTCAACGATCTCCATACCACCCGACTCTTGTACTTCTCATTACCTAGTCTACATAAACAAAAAGATTTGTTAAATACAATATTATAATTGAGAAAACAAGTTTCCGGAATGAAACCGAGTCATTGACCATCTCTTTATTTTCACTTGAAAATGACGACAGCCAACGACCAAATTCCATCCCAGAAGACAAATTTCTCAATCAAACAATGACGTGGTTTAGAATATCCATATAATCAACAGAATGACGAATAAATCTAAAATTATTGCCGAACTTATCGAAAATAAAACTGTGAATCCTTACCAGTGTAAAGATAAATAAATTAGAAACAAAATAAAGTCAAAATTCATAGAGTCTTGCAATATAATATACAACGGAATGTAACATTTTATATATGTATGTAACTAAATTTGAAAATTAAACAACTCCATGTACATATTTATTTGTTCATATTTGCAAACTGACAATGTCAATCTTGTAATTTTGCATATTACTAGCAAATATGCCTGCAAAAGCAAGGTCGGTACTTTCTTATTATGCATGGCCATGTGCAATAAATAGACTTCGACATTGAATAAGGGAATAGTACTGCACTTGCAGTCAATTTACTTGTCTTGTCCAGATCTAGTGCAACAGTGCAACAACGCCAATACTTAGCTATAACATCTGACAGACTATATTCACAAGTAAGTCATACCACAAGTATCATCATATACCGAGATTCTTCTGAAATCAGAGACACAGGGAATTAACAAGTAATCTTTAAAATATTACGATATGTTCATTCTAATACAAGACAAACGTGTAAATCAAAAAAGTTGTTTAAAATTTCAGGATACACTCGGTATGTAATTATTACAAAGCCATTTAGCCTATCATTAATAAACAGGTCTAATCGGTGTGTACATGGATATAATGTTAAATTAAATAAATTTTATGAAAAGTAATATTAATTTTTGGCAACCTTCTAAGTGCAGTTAAATCAACTGTAAATATAATTTCGATGCACCGTTTCTGAAAAAACCGAAAAATTATGAATATAGGAAAACATTTAACATTGATAAAAAAGACAAACAAAATCATGTCATGAAAATGATATCTTGAGATTTCACTATAATGTAAATATTTTATAAAAATTTACCTACATATAGTAGCAATATATAAGATAAAGGAATAAATTACAATTTGTGGTCATGAACATGTCTATGTATATAATTAGAAATACTCCAGTATATAGATTCGATAAAAAATAGATTACGTAACTGTTCGCATTTCAATGAAAACCATAATTTTCAATAGACTTATGCTAATCAGGTATGAAGCAACCTAATACATTATTGCAATTAACAAAAGAATTGTAGTGTTAATTAACTATACTACTGTAATGGACAAAATAGTTATTTATGTACCAGGGGTGCTATGACGATTATTCAGCCTGAGGGAAAGATGTCGCCCGATGGGCATAATCGTCTAGTAACACCCATGGTGCATGCAAGACTTTATATTACACTTTCCTATTATTTTTATCAAAAATAAATTGCCTATGACAGTTCAAAATAATTATGACATGTGCGTTGCCAAGGACTTTGTATTTCGTATCCAAGGTGAAAACAGCCAATAAAAGGCAAGAGCAATAAAATTGTCATTTTCATTTTGGAAATGTTGTTAACAAGTAGTATTGTATACCCATGTTTTCACTTTATATTGCAATTTTTATGTAGGAATAAAGTTAATGATTAATTATAGTACTATATACCCATG
>JAGJTL010000039.1:2731694-2760260 GCA_022063505.1 Calosoma granatense
TATATAAAATTAATGATTAGCGGGCGTAATAAGCGGGCGTATGATCATTACGCCCACTTATTATGCTCTAGGTTGTTATAGGTGTGTTTTTATACTTCGTATCAAGGCGAAAATAAGAGACAAGTGTAATATACATAAAATTTAATAATATTGAAAAAAACAACGCTTTATTTGTTTATTCATGAGCCCAAATTTTGGAAAACTGAAATGTAATTAAGTTAAAATAACTAAATATATGAAAATGGACAGATGATCCAAGTTCACGTACAATTTAGGCTGCTACTACAAATTTACTACTAATTCAGAATTCATAATAAAAAATAATGTGTCTACTAGGCCTAAAATTAAGATTTAACATTTGTCTTTTAAAATATTTTGTTAAAATCTAAAAAGGGCCAATTTCAAAATTACTTGCTAGTATTACAATATTCATTGAAGGTCACAGATAATTATTCTAATCGTATATCAATTTGAATACATTAGAATAACAATTAACAAGACAATAGATTGTATATAAAAAAACAGGACTTAAACATGCATGCTATTTTTTCAGATATGTTTCTCGAGATATTTCTGGGGCTGGTCGCAGCAATATTATTTGCATTGCTTTGGTGGAATGAACAAATAGCTAAATACAAAAGTTTAAAACAATTTCCCGGACCAGTACCACTACCTATTATAGGAAATACACTGGAATTCAGGAAAACTGACGGTAAATACAATTTATTTCTATAATGCAATTCAATATAGTGGGCGATTAGTGGCATTATGTTTTTAAAAGAATAATTAATATCATTTTCGTTTAATATTATTATAGAAATTTTGCAAACTTTTATTCGAATAAATGACAGCTACGGACCAATTACACTTTTCTGGCATACACATAATCCATTTCTATTGGTATCAGACCGGGATATGACAGAGTTTTTCCTGCGTTCACCAAAATATATAACTAAATCAGATGTGTATGACATACTTGAACCATGGTTAGGAACAGGCATTTTAGCGTCCGATGGTAAGTCAACTAAATAATTCAATATACTTTTGGTTCTTATTGATATTATATTTTATTAATTGCACATTTTCAGGAAGTATTTGGCAAAGAAAAAGAAAAACAATAACTCCAGCATTTCACTTCAAAGTTCTGGATAATTATATATCAATATTTGATGCTTCGTGTGACACCTTAGTTGACGTTTTATCTACGAAAGCAGATGGAAGGAAACGTGATATAGTACCATTTATCACTTTTTTCACACTGGACATTATAGCTGGTGTGATAATTACATATAAAAAACTCTAAAATAATGTTTTAATTACTGAAACATTTCAGAAACTGCAATGGGAGCGAAAATTAACGCACAAAGAGAATCACAAAATGAATACGTGAGAGCAGTTCACTTCATGACTGCACTTTTCGTGAAACGAGCAGCTTCGTTATGGAAAAAATATGATTTTCTCTTCCAGTTTACGAGTGATTATAAGGAACAACAGAAAGTTTGTAAAATTCTGAATGATTTGACTATTAAAATGATTCAGGAAAGAAGACAGCAATTACTTGAAACCAGGGAAGATGACATAGACATGGATGATAACAGAACGAAGAAAACACTATTCTTAGATATACTTCTAAATGCAACAGTTAATGGTGAACCATTATCAGATATAGAAATCAGAGATGAAGTGAATAGCTTTATGTTTGGGGTAAGTTATAATGAGAAATTTTATTATGTTAAGTTTTAAATGAATATTTTTTGTCAAATAGGGTCACGACACTACAGCTTCGGCTTTGAGTTTACTTCTATATGCATTATCAAATAACCAAAAAGTACAAGTAAGTTGTATAATTGTATTTTAATGTCTCACTGTATAAGTAATTGCAACATGTATGAACCGTTGTTTTTAGAATAAAGTAGTCGAGGAACTCAAGGCAATATTTGGAAATGACAAGAACAGACCTTCTACCATTCAAGATACGTATGAAATGAAATACATGGAATGTGTAATCAAGGAAATGTTACGATATTATACACCTGTACCTCTGATTGCAAGGAAACTGAAAGAAGACGTTGAGTACAGTACGTGACATAATTACCAAAAACACACTAATCTCTATATTCCCCATCGTAATATGTATTTGTATAAATCTGTTTGCAGAAGAAGTAATACTACCGAAGGGATTAAATATGATGTTCTTTATATATGGCATGCATAATAATCCGGAAATGTATGAAAATCCAAATGAATTCAATCCAGATAGATTTATTTCTGAAAATACAATAAAACCTTACACTTTTATACCATTCAGCGCTGGACCTCGAAACTGTTTAGGTAAAAAATTGGAACAATTATGTTCAGCTAAAAATAAATTATGTACATGTTTAACACTTTGATTGCCTGGCCGATTTTTGTAAAAAGGTTTCTGGTGCCAAGAGTATATTAGTTACATACAATTTTTATTTGTTGTGTATATAATAGAATACACGCGGCGCCTGCGCGTCCACTATGATATGTATTAAAATGTATACACACAAATAATTTACTACTATACAAAAAGAAATGAATTTGAATATACATACATACATATAAAATATTACTTTTAGGGCAAAAATACGCGCTATACGAAATAAAAGTGACAATAGCGAAACTATTACGACATTTCGAATTTTTACCAGCTGGTCCTGGAAGTGAACCAAAGCTTACACCAGATTTGGTGATGAAATCATTGAATGGTATACATGTTCGAATAAAACCCAGAGATTATTAATTGAATTCACCGCAATTCATATTGCGATAACTACACTATAACTATGTCATAATGAAAGGTATCAAATGGTCAAAAGTAGATTAGTATACATATTTTTTAATTGTACTAATTATATCCTATCACTAAAAATTACTGTTTTTAAATTTAACATAAAATAGTCGAAACATTCACTTATCCTATTAATATAATGGTGAATTATTTAGTAAATGAATAGAATATTTTAGGGAACACTAATTTTCATTTCATATACAGCAAAACATGCAATTATTAAATGTAAGTCAAGTATGTCAGTTCGGATGTTTGTCTTATAAATATTACAAAACTTGAACAAATATAGTTAGATAATCTAGTTTAAATATTAAACCTAGTATGCAGCAATATCCTTTTTTTTTGTTAAACTTTAGAGACGCTAAATCCCATATTTTATAAATACTAGCACACATTAAAATAAATAATAAAATAATGTTTTTAACCTAGAGTCCAAAAATGATATAAAATCTATATATTTCAGAAATATGTTTGTAGATAACAAAAAACAACCTTTCAGAATAAACAAATATTACTCATTATATCAACATACATATAAAAAATATATTGATTATCTGTTGTCTGCTGGTTATCATACTTTTTATCATGCAATAATGTAGTAATGCATTAGTGAATTATATAACGTAAGCAACACGAATACACTTTGTAATTTCAATATGAAATGATGACATACTTAAATATATATTGTCATAGCATATTTAATTCGTAGATTATACGAATAGCCCTAGTATTTGAAACAAAATGTAATAAAAATACCTGAATTTGACATAAGGATCCGATGTTGCTGATTCTGGATCCATAGCAAGGAGATTTCGTCCCTCCACTAGTACCAACGTAACGACAGAACTCCATATTTGTGATTTAAGTCTTCGGTTTACGTCACTAAGTTTGGAGTTTTTCTGAAAATACTGTAACATTAGAGTTAATTAGTAAATATAAATAACAGAAAACTGATTATTATATGCATATCTACAGAAAAAAATGCATGTACATAGTTATTTTCTGTTGCTCAACTCAAGTAATACAGATTATTTTGTCAATGTAATACTGGAGTATAGTATTTTGCAAATTACATACTCAAATAACATGATGAATGCAATTATTCTAGAAGAAAACAAATACAAACAACAACTGATAATGCAATTAATACTATTAATGGAATCACTTTACTTAATTGCTTGAAAATATACTATCAGAACATACGGTGTATAATTATAAAATGTGTTGATATGTAAACATGAACATAAAAATATTTACTTTTGTAGTATGAAACTTAATTTCCTATAAATAGAATATTTTTCGTATGACGCAAAATTACTTTCATAGAATATTGTTTTAAATTATTTGTAAATGTACATACAACTTTTTTATAATAACGCCTACAGAATTTTTTAAATAAATACGCACAGCAGAGTCTGTTATATAATCAAGAATTGCTAATTTGTATCGAATTTCAATAATAATTTCCCTGAAGAAGGGTTTTATAATAATTTTAATTTACGATTTAATACTAGTGTAAATAACAATATGAAAAATAATTTCATTAGACAAAGCGATTACTTTTTATTTCATATCTTCCTTTTATTCACTGTACATGTGTCAAACAAAATCCATGAAATATCACACATGTTTTAACTTCCGGTTTCATAATGTAATACAATGAAGGGGAATCCACATTGTAGAACAACCAGTCAACCATTAAATGAACTTGCCAGTAGCCCTTTGACCGTAACATGAAGTTCATATGCACACATAGCTTACGAAACTAGGGTAAATTAATTCCTACCTCACATGCAAGATAAGCATATCAAAATATTGTTCTGTTGAAAACATAATACCCTGCTTAACATGTATTGAACAACAAGTTTTTATCGCATGTTGAAATTGAAAATTTATCCGCACACAGGATAAATAGCTTCTTTTGATCGTGTATATGCATATATTACCAGAAGCAGGAAAAAAAACGTAACAAATAATTAGTTTACAAAGTAAAACAGCAATATTTACGTAAACACATTTATATTTTTTCTGGATTGTGTCAATTTCAATGACGTTTATCCAATACTGAGCTTGTGTCATATGTTTTTATAAAAATGTAATTTGAAGTTTTTATTATTTAAATTTGAAGAAGTCTGCCCGGCTTATATATTGTAGTATATAACAGAAAATATATAGTTCTGCACGTGTAAGTTTCGTGGCATATATGGCGCCACCCTAGCGAAATTAACTTCAGGAAATTTTGACTACGGTTCCGTAGGTCGTACAGGATAGAAACAAAGCAATAAAAGTATGTATAAGCAACAGAGCTTAAAATATATGTACTCCTCAATATTAGAAATATGTTCTATATGATTTATGTACCTTACAGAGTTATTTTCGATAAGCAGTATACATACAGGATACAGGATATATTTATAGAAACTTTCGGGAAATATAAATATAGCTGAATCTAACAAGTGTTTAGGGTCTCCATGTCTATTCGTAAACATGCAAAATTTTTGAGACAGTTTAGTGTTCTTAATACATTTTTACTGATTCTAAAAAAACTGACAATAGAATCCGGAAGATCAAAACGATTTTTGGCAAAACTACTCGAAAACAAATTTTTGTCACGCCCACAAATTTTGTGTTTATACTAACAATGATGACACTGGTAATTTATAATTGAAAATTAATATACATCAGGTGGGACTAAAATAGCAGTGCCATCAATTATTCATCACACCCGGATCGCTTGTAGCGGGTATCGCTCATAAATATAGAATAATAATTATATATGCATTTGAAGTCACGTAATTGCACATCACACCCCCTGGACAATGTGAATTACCTTTTAAAGTAATTAAATGTCACAACGTAAGTTTATATCACCTTTCAGAAGTTTTTACATCTACAGTGTTTCATTAAATATTCAACACTTTTACACTTCAGTCGGAGTGAAAAGGTAGCGGCAAGGAATAAGAACATACACGAAGCATCCAATAACCTAAAAAAGGTTTTACTTTAACCTAACAAATATATGTCACATATCAATTTGATTTTCAGTACTATTTGCGCATGTGTCCGTGAAAATTTAATCAAATAATTTTACACAAAACATGTCAGGGTGAATTTAAGACAAAGAAAACTTTTTAACTAATCAATTACATTTTAAATTAAAACTACAGCATTTTATATAAAAAAAAAGAATCGCTTTGTTTCAGTCAAAGAATTGAAGATCAATGTTATGTACAGAGAGAAAAATGTGTGTATTTTAAATGGGTTATTAACACTTAATTATTCGTTTGCTTCATTCGATTTAATATTACAAAATTTACTTTATTCCACTATGTTTTCAATTAAGTGACAGATATGTTTTTATAGAAATATTTATTAGGTCCGTTAAGATAAGTTAATTTAAACTATGGTAATTTGGACGCAGATAGAATACAATATTTATATTTGAAACTATGTATACTTCAAATCAAAATTTTCTTATACCGGAATACGATACAAAGTTATACAATGTCATTATTTCACATGATTTTTTGTAATGTTTACTAAAAAGGTACTGGATAAAATAAGTCGTTTTTTAGTGCGCGTAATTACTTGTTGACGAAGCAACATTTTTATTCAAGTGATTTACAAGAACCACTTACGTGATTCACTACAATTTCACAAAACAATGCGATAATTGTTACATACTTTATAATGAGCCATCATTGTAATTACAGGTACGTATTACTTAATGTCTTATGACATTTACACACAACATTTAGTTATTTTATAATAAATTGTTAACAGTACAAAACTAGTTTGAAAAATATTCATATGAACTAGGTCAAAAACCACGTTTTCTAGGTCTGATAACTTTCTACAAATTTACAGGAAATAAGTTTGACATTTTTACTCACCAGATACGGATAAATTTTGTGTAACTACGGAGGAAAATTTAGATATATATCCGACACGGGGTTTAGTAAATTTTATTTACGAAATTAAATGAAAAACATATTACCCTGTGTACTTTTCCACTTCGCTCCTTCAATCTCTGACTCAATTTCTCTAGTAAATTCGTATCAGATGGAAGATGTTCATGTTGATCGGTCTCGTCTACTTCAGTGAACGACCTTTCCAAACGACCTTTGTGCCCTACGGGTATGATAACTTTCATAGTATCACTATCCTCATCAGAGGACGTATCATCCACTTGTGCCTGGGCAAGGTCACCTTTCATAGCGCCGTCCGATTCTGCACAGCTCTCGATGTCTGTTGTCGATGTCCGATGAACAAGTTTTTTTAAATTCCACGATAAATGTCTGTCCATCAGCGAAATATCGTGAAACGAGACTGAAAGATCTGATTGAAGTTTGTCGCTGAATCGTGATAAACGTGATCTTACTTTTCGTCGAATGCGACTCGTAGAAACTTCGGACATTTTTTGGTTGAACTTCATGTCAGACTGGACACTAATAGCACTTCACTCACGGAACTTGACACGGATACAATGTTTGTTTTTTTACACACTGAGCGAGTTAGTCACTTCCAAGCTTACTTTCATTTGGTTAGGCAACATTATTTATTAACGATCCGATGTCATATATATTGTGATAGGTACAATACAAACATTGGATTATTGTGCGATGTTACAGGAAAATCTATCTATGAAAAGCAAATAATCATTACCAGCGCTATAACTGACAAATTACGCAGTATAAAGTAATAAAATAAAGTGAATATAGATCCATTTTTCCAAGAAAATTATCATTAATATCTAGAACAATGATTTCAGAGTATTTTCATTGAATTTATAAAGTACTGAATACACGACAAATTGTAAATTTAACGTTCACATTTATTGTTGTTAAAAGCAATCTAATGGTTTCAGAATTACGTGATGTTGGAACGAGGATTGCTGAAAGTAGGATTTACCTGCAGACACCCACTCAGATGTCTGGTGCAAACCTATCACTATCTGAAGCTCGTTAAGTTCAGTCATCCGTAGCTATCTCTGTAATATTATTATTTATGTATAAGGATTTATGCTGTTATCTCCGTGAAGATAAAGGTTATGTTATCAAACTGTAATATTTAGTAGCAACGTACGTATAATATATGAAAACAATACGGGTATAAATTGGCAGATAAGAATGTGAATTATTTATGATAGCGGAAAAGTGTAGTTTTCGCAGAAACAAAAAAAAACAATGAAGTAAAAAACTCATAGCAAAATGTACATATTTATATTTACATAATAATATATAGTTTCTTGTTTGATATATGTGAACATCAATATAAAAATATTTACACAGCAATTTAATGATGTACTTACATGATATGTAATTACTAAAATCATGTACTTTTATAACACCCAGTACATACATATATTTTATAGTTCACCTTTTGAAACTAAGCTTATGGAAATTTTAACCAAGAACCGTGAATTTTTATTATGAACACGCAAAAAGCGACTGAGGATAACTTCATCAGAATAAAATTAAATTACCGAATCTAATTTCCTATGTAATAAATTCCGAACTCCCTATACATACATAGCAGCAGGTATATCTTAATCAAACAGTGAAACCTACTTTCATTATTGAGTAAATTATTACAATCCACTGTTTTTATTATTTCGTAACATACATATGTAGATTAAAATTGAGAACAAAGTATATTACAGTCACGAGCTAAGTAAATTTATCGTTATAATTTTATCAAATTTCGATCCTTAAAATGAAAGAACCTTAATAAGGTTATTTAGTTAATAGTTTCGTGGAAGTGTTCAATTATTCTTTTCACATTATCTGAAAAACGATAAAACCTGTAGAATACGTGGGCAGAAAGAGCCTAAAATAGAACAGGGTAAACATCTTCAGCATACTACTAAAATGTCTACAAGAAATAATGAAATTCGCTTTTACTGAATTCAATATATATGTGTTTTGAAATATAAACTATAATATATATTCAACAAATAAACATAAACTGCAAATTTAATCGATAAAACAAATTAACTGCACCAGATGATTATCAAATGTGAAATATGGTGTGACAATTAATATATCAAAGATAATAGAATCAAAATACAGAATTGATAAACGTGATATATAAATAATGTAGTAGCGTTATATTTACATATGCACATAAACAAAATTAATTAACCTCAGTAATCGATTTTAAATGAAATTCAATTGTTCACACATATGTAAATCAATTAAATTTGTTACTACAATTGAAACCGCAAAATTCTCTCGAATAATCAGATATACACAAAAACCTTACTTTTTGTATTGTTCACAGAAACGGGTTCAGATAAGTGAAATTCGCACAATAGAATGACAACAATAGAAGATAAAAAGAATGATCTTAAAATAAATCAGACGAAAACAATGGTTTAAAGTGGATATTCCTTAACCGTATCTTGCTTATAAATATATAGATACCTGTCTGATTCAACTCAGTAAAAATTCAAAACAATCTGTACATAACAGGTTCATGTCGGTACCAGCATTTTAATACATATTTATTAGCACGATTTGTGCAGAAAATATATTTAAAAAATACCACGACATATATTACTTTAAAAATATGTAAACTATAATTTATGGATTTTAAAACTTATTATTAAATCACACAACATAATATTTTATGCATTTATTTTAAACACTGAATACGACATTCTCATTACAACACTTATTAATAGTATGCTGTTTATGTATATTGCATATATTTGTTTTGATACTGTGCACGAAAATTTTTGGAACAACTACACGCTAAAGACGAAATCTAGCAACTGTTATAATATTTGAGCGCGAGTGCTCAAAGCGTAACATCCAGCTACGTCATGGGCAAATGCAAACTGTTCGGCAAAGTTCGGCAAACATCGCTAGTTGTAGTTTCGCATGCATTTTGTCAGGTAACCACAAATTCTGAACGTTGTGTTTAACTGGATCGATGAGTAACTTGCCTCGTTATCATGTAGAAGCCAATTAACAGTAATTGTTATCATTGAATGGGGTTTGTCAGTAGCATTTCCCTTTTATGTTGACAAGCTATATATTTATCTTTTCATACATATTTAAATTCAGGAAATATACTCTTTTCTATATAGCTTTTCCAAATGTTAAACATATTAATTAAATATGTCGTTATTGTGTATAAAATCAAGTTTCTCCATTAGATTTTAAACATAAAATCGTGTAGTAACCGTTCAATTATGACAAAAAACATTTGTTTTACTCCGCATAAAGTGGTATGTAAACTGAAGGTCTTTATAATGTAATTATTATCTGCAGACGTAGGGATAATAAAATAACGAAGACTATTAAATAATTATATAAAATTTAAACAAATTCTTGAAAATAAGTTGTTATCTTAAACGTACTCATTTAAATATTCAATCACAAAAACGGATATTACGTTGTCATGGAAATTTCATTTCCGAATACAGCCTGAGCTACTAAAACAAAGAAACCTTCATCGATTATTGGGTACTGATAAAATGGCATTTCATTTTCTAAGAATACACTATTCATCAAGATAGTCTATTAGATTTATCCCTTACGGATACGCTTTAACCGATTTTAATTCAAAATCTTGTTTGCGTCACTACTAATCAACTTCTGAATTTGTAGGTAAATGAAATAATACCGGAAATTAATTAAGGGAGATAGAAATTTGCTCTTGGATTAAGTTTAGTGCTAAATTTGTCGCTCGAGATGATATAAGGCGTGAATTTAACGTGCCTAGTTAGCGGAAATGCATACATAAATGAGTACCTCTTCACATATTCAACCCGCAAGGAGTAAGTTTATTCCTGGCGTCAATTTGCTGAAAGATGCGAAGCCATCGAAAACCGTTCTATTCAGAAATTCAGCCGCTACCCGTATATAAATGCCTGTTTTACATAATTATATCCAATAGTTAATAATATATTACATACATACTTCTATTTTCATATTTCTAACTAGTGATATAGATTTACCTTATTTTCGGAACATGATAAATTTTATTTTCTACTTTTTACCCGACTAAACATGAACAAGTGACATAACTAAAATTCATGTTCCAACATATACAAGTTATGACATTTCCCGTATGCGTATGACGTCTATAAAACGAAATAAATGGAGAACAAAAATGTTCATGCATACTTCAGTTTTTCACGGCTGATCTACGCCCTTTTATTTTGCAAGAAGAATTTATTCTTTACTCTTGGGAGAAAATATCTCAATGCAAGAAAGAAAAAAAATTATTTCTCCCCGGGTACATATTGAAACGGAAATGTGTGAGAATTTCAGAACTGTGAAATTTTCAATTTGAAATTGCAAAAGCAATTTCTACATGCAGTTCTGCTTTTATGAATCAAATGCACAATGTAGAGTCTTGATAAGACCGTTTAAAACAGAAAACGAAAAGTGTGAACTGAGAAATTTGTGTAATAATTAATGAAGTTGGTCTCGACCGTCAGATTAAACACGTAAATGGTTTTGTGCGGTTGTGTAAAACCACAAAAATACTACGAATAAATGTGAAGCTTAATATTATCATAATAGCCTTAATAATGAACTTTTTATGGTGATACGAGCAAATTTAAACATGTAAAAATGTTCACAGACCATTTATAGAGCTACGCAGAATAAAATGTAAATAGTAATTTTCACTAAAAGCATGTTTAATGGTCAATTACCAACATGAGAACAACAGTAATTCTTTTTGTAAAGACGTAACAAGATTCAATTAAGTTTACAATCAAGGGTCTTTTCATTGGATTTGAAGCGAAATTGCTGTTTTTTGTAAATCAATATTTATTCAGTAAATTGACGTCCTAATGGGAATTAAAAAAAAATCACAAGAAAAAAGAAAATTATATTAAATTAAGATTTCAGGAGGAAAATCTAATATTTGCCTTTGTGAAATCTAATATTCCTCCAAGAGAGCTTTTTCCTTGCCCGGAATGATCATTACAGAAGTATTTTAAAAAAATTCAGTCACGATGATAATGAAAATTTATTTGAGATTAATTGGCACTAAAACCTTGTTTTAATGACTTTCGCTTCATACTCATAATACTTTTAATTCTTTAATTCCCAAAGGGAATAATCAATATTTAACAGAAAACAGACAAATTCTGTACGAATGACATTTCTTTTTTTTCCATGTACACAATTAAAATTGCATTGACGTAATACTAGCATTTTCCATTACACTTATAAACACTTTGAATATAAATGTTGTAATACCAGGTGTGGACAAAGTTAAATTACAGTCTGTGCAATCTCTGTATACAACAATCCATTAAAGTTGCATTCTAGTTTTGAATGGTGGAAAATAGTTACGTCAAACCTTGTAATTTGTATTCTGATCGAATGTATACAGATGCCAAAACGTAGTTGCTAATATAAACTAAACAAACCCTTCCTGTTAGCAAATAACTAATATTTCATACTAAAACGTTAATATATGTTAAATTTCTTAAACAAATTAATAAACTATAGAATTTATGATACCATTTTTAAATATTTAGTTTTATATACTAACATATTAAAAAGTAGATATTATCAATTATTATTTTTAACCCATTATATATAGTATGTCTACAGGATATAAAATTTAAGAATTTGTTAAAAAATTTCGAATATTCCACCCATACATAGTATGGATTTATAAAACAGCAAGTTGGAATGAAGTTCGTATTTCATTCCAACTCACTCGATCTTACACATTGCCATCTAGGAACGACAAGCTCAACTTACTTGATCCTTGTCTTCCTGCGTTCTCGGCCAAAGGGTGACTGTGAGTGCGATTTCGCCCAGTTGTGCGGTTGGTCGTCCTGGATCCTGCAGAGAGAGTGCGATGTCTGCCGAGCGTCCCAAATCAAGCGTGGCTAGGTCAAGGTAAGCGGAACCCATGAAATCGTCCTGCATATTTCATAACAGAAAACTGTCAAAACCAACGTGGTTTATACATATAAATATTTAAATATTTACGAGAGGAACAGACAGCTGTGGAAATATTTGACACAACTGAATGCTAAAAGAAAAGCAATACGCAAATAGAGCGATAAAAAGTATTTGCACTTCAACTTTTTTGTATTAAATTGTTATAAATATTCTTGTATAATTTTTAAAACAAATACTTGATTCAATGAATAACAAATATATACAAGCATACATCGGTTCATAACAAATTAACGTCATTCAAAATACTCATTTTTTTAACTCAACGTCCTTATCCAATTTGGTACAGTGTATGCCATTATAATTCGCAAAGCTGCTATAAATATAAAACAAAATAAATAGCACTGATTATTTCCGGATTTCTGAACTGACGCCAAGCAACAAAAAAGTAATTAAATTGTATAAAGAATAAAATTTGAGAGCATATTACTAAATTCTCTATACCAAAAGTTTCCAAACATTAGCACATGAATAATTATGCAGTGACACATATACATATGTTGTTACGCTCCAAGTATATAGTGGCATAGTAATATCCTACTATGGAATTAGTTTTACAACCACATTACAAATTCGGAACTTTCATGTTGTGCAATTGTAGCAATTGAAATCATATTTTAACAAATTTCTTCTATCAAATGAACCTAGTCTAATATATTTGTTTACTTATACATGTAGTGTTAAATCCAGAGTGTTCACACGGGGAAGGAATATGAAAATTTGGACGGTAAAATAAATACATAATTATTAGCACTAATATATTCATTATTTAGAGGTCATCCTCTAAATTCAACACTGTATATAAACTGTAAAATACTGCCGTGATACTTAAATGGAAGCCAAAACTAAATGGTATCTTAAATCGAAATACAAATCAACTAACGAACACGAAAAATCCACTTAATCACCTGAAATAGATTGGATTCATTACTTAACAAAGACAAGATACAACACTCGAACTTTTTAAACAGAATTAAAAGTTTTTTTATACTTCGAATTCATCACTTCCTTGCAAATCAATAAACGTTTTTCCTTTTTAACTTCATCATTACGGTAAGATGAAACAGAATTGAAAAGACATATAAAACTCATTGATTATTGAAAATTTGAGGAAATTTATAACAGCCAACTTAATGCACAATGAAAATTAATTGGATTTTATATCACTCCTGTTATTGACTGATTCATTCAAATAGATGTCTATATTTGATAAATTTGTTGTTTTTCTTGATTGTATACAGCGATTACAACTGAAATCCATAAATGATAAAAAATATACACTAATGTACAGTTGAATCGTCATTTCAGTAAATAAATAGAAATATAAAATGTTGCGTCGTTCATTAGAAATATTGATTACAAAACAACAACAACAACAATATAGATATGTGGACATACATTACACTATAAAAGCATCAATCTTTAGAATAAAATATTAATTTAGCCTGGTGATTAAATAGATATATTTCGTCGCACGTTAAGGAATAAAAGAACTAGATGTATTTATTTTTAAAATTATTATTAATTGTAGTGGCACTCACCTGAAGACCCCAGTCATAGTCGAACACTTTGATATGAATGGGTACGAAAGGGTCTTCGATTGGAACCGTGAAGCTCTCATCCCAGACAGGATTCAAATCCCGGTAAACCGTACGAGATTTGTAAACAAGTCTTCCGCCGCACTTGAATTTCACGTACGGGTCACTAGTACCTGCAAACAGAAATAAATCATACAGCTTTCTCCAAAAAATATTAACAGACACTTTTATAATACAAAATTGCTCAACTTTTATTCCAATTCATTGAAGCCTATAAAGAAATTGTGTGAAAATTACATATTATTGGTGGGTTAAAATGAAATTCTGAAAGCATTGAAACGTAATAAAATTTGCAATCTAGTCTTTCAATCATATATCATTCAAGACCAGTGATTTTCACACTTGAATATATATTTAGCATTGCACTTCAGTGGATCTAACTTTGGAAATTGCGCGCACTCACGACTTTCTCTTGGTTTCCTGAGTGTAGGAAGCAGTAGACCGTTATTCTAGTAGAGGAAGATCAGCTGGAAATCATGAATAATGACCACGAAAGCCTGTCAGTACATATTATTCAGACAGACGAGACGAAAAATGGAAGAGCAAAAATTCACCATCTTACTTGAGAATTTCAGATACTTGTGCGATACTTCAAGATAAAATAATAAAACCAAAGAGATTTGACTTATCTCAGAATAGCATTTCCACATATATTTATAAATCTGTCTGGCATCGGTAATAATCTTATAATACAATACAATTTTTACCTTGTTTTATATTTCAAAGCAGTGCCATCTTTTATTGATAAGTATTATTTAATATTCCATATCGCATATATGTATACTGAACTATATAAATTTTAAAATGTATGATGCATTTATGAAAAATAAAATAACTTAATACATGAAATGTGCTACAATATTCTAGAATATTTTGCGGAAGGGAATAAAATAAATAAAAAGAAAAAGATCACAGGAAGAATATTTCCTCTATACTTATTACTTTACTTGCGGAAGCCACAACTTTTACGTTCAATAAAATAACAGATGTGCCCTGTATTGACCCCAAAAGAACGAACACTTTTTTCACTTATCCACCACAATAACCTAATACCTTCAGAAGTTTATTAAAGTTGAAACGCTGTTTAAATATTTAATTGCAATTTCATTTTTGTTTAATCATAATAAAATTTACGACCCAAACCCGAGCAGAATAAAAGCATGATATTTACAAACCAACATTAAAAATGCAATTTAAACTTATGTATAATGTTTAACCGCATAATATAAATCTGTATCTACATTTTTATTCACTATAACAATATTCTTACAACCAAACAGTACATTAACTAGTAAACTTGTGTTACAAAGTGACTAAAGGGTGAAAAAAATCACAGGAAGCTTGTTCACAAGTGTTGCGTTTTTACTAGAGCTTCGTTATGTCAATCTTAAACAGTCAAGTTGTACGTTTGACACTATGCTTTCATGTCTCGTTTGTTTGTAATATTACACAGGTTTGTTAGAACTTTCTTTAGCGCCACATGAGACATAAACTCTCTAAGCCTTTTGTGTATATTCACCAACCGCTGTAGTAGAGAATGACGTCACACATAAAGCATACATTTCACTAGAACTATTTGTTCACATGATTACTGTTTCCAAACACACACACACACTAGCTTAAATAGTCTACATTCAGTAACGGACCCACATTGGGGATTAGAAGGAACATAGTAGCCCAAGACAAGGAAATCAGATCTTAATAATGCTTATGTTCAAGCATTAAATTGCAACCAAATAATGAACCTTCGATTCCACTGACACAAAATCCTAAACCAGCCACTGTTCACCTTATAGATTTGAATGAACGTAGCTAAAGTACATACTTTTAGTCAGCGATACACACTTGAACATGCTCGTACATGTTTATCCTATTTTCAGAATTGATTGCCATGGTAACAGACCAACTCACATTGACATGGAGCACAAATTCTTGGCGCCGAAGTCGGTTCGATAACATGTTACATTATAGTTTCAACGAACAGCACAGACCAGCATCGAAACAGAAGTGATAATTGTTCTATGCAACGAAACAAAGTCATTATCGTAGAAATGCATGTTACCGAATAATTGTTTCATTAAAAACTGGAATCTATCTACTATTTCAAAATTCATTTAAAAAACTGTATCATGTAACACAATTTTTAATAACTTCATTAAATATAATGATTTATATGGAACGAGAAATATGTTCTCCCGCCATTTTACACAAATATGAATATATATTTTTGAAAGTAATATGTATTTATAAAATATAAGTGACTGGAATAAAATATTTAATATATGACAGTTAAATTGGACGTTAATATGTAATTTAAATATCATTACCTAGTCTTATCGATTTTAGTTAAAACACTCGACAATTGCTCCTTGTATAATTAAACAATTTACTTCTTTTCTGTGTCATGGTGAAATGTATAAGTACAATCACAACACCTACGAAATATACATCGATATTTGCCACTTGACATTTGCTCTCCTCGAAGAAAAAAAACATAAAACGAATGAATATAGCAGAGAGACATGAATACAAAAAACACACACAAATATAAATTAAATTCTTATTTATAACGCTTTTCTATTTTTATATCAAAGAAGACAAATATGTTTAAAAATAGTGTTTCTAAAAAAACTCTTCTACAATTACAATAACAAACTTAAAGTGAAACTGATTGAAAATTAACTACTTTGTTTACTGCAACATACTGCTGGATCTATGTTTACAATAACAACTCTATATGTCAAAGAAGACTGTTCCAGGGAAAACTAAAATTAAAACTTTCATGAACGTATTTCAAATGGATATAAAACTGATTTTTCAATTCGCAGGGAATGGCGATATGTTCATAGATTTTTTATGATTACTGCACTGAAGGGACTTGCCAGAACTACGGACATATTGTGAAATTAGTTTTGTAAAGGAGTTCGCATGCAATGTAGAACGGATGAAGATCAAAATATGTATGAAGAGGATTCATCTTGAATGAAATGTATTCAACGTAGTGGAAATTCGCTGGCGGATTAAGAAGTTTACCAATAACAGAAATGGATAACAATACTGTACGCAGAAGCAATACCCTTGATAAAATAGTACTATGGAAAATGACTTAATATGAAATTCAAAATAGTCCTTCAGAACAACTAGATTAATGCAAATATTATAATTATTCAGCTGTATTATTATTAAATTTGTACATGCAATTCAAATTTTGTGAATAAAAGAAACTAATTGTAAAGCATATAAAACTAGAAAGAATACGTGTAGCAATATTAAAGAATGACTGCAGTGATTTCAAAAACAGCACAGCAATAAGTTAAACAAACACATTGTTCCCCTTTCAACTTAATGAAAAGTGATGCGCATAGAATTGCTCAAAGGTACAAAGCTTTGTTGTACAGCCTCCTCATAACCACAATTCAGGAATATCTCACTTTAAAATTGCTGGCTGTAAAAGGCCGACCTTGCTTTTTACCACGAGAGAAAGGTACAACAATAGAGATCCCTTTTCATAAGTACAGCACTTGAATTTTATGCCCAATATTCTGCTGACAGGGCTGACTACAGCCGTGTTATTTACAATATGAATAAAATATTAACAGTGAAAATGTTGAATATGTAAATAATTAGTAATGTGTATTTAAGTCATTATACCTAACGTGTATTATGCTAAAATTTAATTAATCAAGATTTAATGAAGTCCTAGGAATTAGTACTGGTAATTACAGGACGTAATTAGCATTGTTGACGAGTTTTGTACTAATGTTACTAAAGACATTACTACACATTAAATGTCACATTTACTGGTGATTTTTAGCAGATATGAAATTGCGCCATATGAAATGCATTTAAAATGCATTAAATAAATTATAATGTATGATTGAAGATAACGAGATTAAAATTGTTGTGACCAACATATAAATGTATTACCATGTTTTATTTTATAATAATTTACTTTGAAAAATGGAATACATTAACTTATTGTCTATACTGAGAAATGATTTTAATGTTCTACATTTTTTTACCGGGTTATTTAGACAATAATGATTTTGACATAAAAAAGATATCACTGGTTCTGATATTTCAAATATTCCAACCTTCTTTGCTGTATTCCGGAACATATATTCCACTTCTACGCTTTTATCTACTTTTATCAACGTTGCATGTATAAATACATATGTAACAACAGAATTATGCAAAACTAGATGCATAAAATATAATACGAAAGAACAAAAGTAGTAAAGAAAATAAACCCGTCTGTTGGAATAATTTAACAAGGGCAACAAAAACTATACAGTACTTCTGGAGCACACATAACTCCCGGCTCAGCGACGATAATGCACATTTTCTCTGACAAAACACACCCACATATTCAATGAATACCAACACAAAAGGCGAACATCACAAATTACACTAAGAACGTTCATTAATTATTTAACAATGAAACATACAACAAACATTCCATGATATGTTCTTTGATCATGTTGTCTAACGCCATACAAACCGGTATTAATCATCCAAACGTCAAATTAGTCGCAAATTGGGATCAGAACTGTTCAGAACAATTTATTGTGTTCGGAAATTCAGGTTATATAAATAGAACTGTAAATTTACGTGTGTCCGCCATAATTTTTTGTAATTCCAGTAAGCATGAATAAATAATCATAAATAGTATTGATTTCAACACTGTTCGGATATCCATACATTTACACCTGTATCTGTGCTCACACATTTACTTGAAGAAGAAGAAGTTGCACTATCAACATTGTCTGCTACGGACATCCGTTCGTAAAGTTAGACTGCTCAAAATTTAAAGGAAACATAAAGTTTACTAACATTATATGTTAGGAAACGGAAAACTATACTATATTCATGCTAGACAAGAGTCAATTTTATATATAAATCACAGAGAATTATACTGCATATTTTAAATTGAGACAACACAAAAAATATTAGAAAAAATCATATTAATTGTATAATATTGTTATATCCACTTAACATTATTTTCTTATTTTCATAATTTCATAAAACTAATTAATCATCACTTTAACATGGAAGTTTAATTAATTTAAAAATCAATTAATAATTATGACATGATTTAAAATTTAACAAAAATAGAACATCGCATATATTTCATAAATTTATGCAAAGTGAGAACAATGTTTACGAGCAGAAATGGAGATTTATCATCAATTTTCAAATAAATAAGGATTTATGATTCTCCATTGTAAAGGATTAGATGTATGCATGAACTGGAATTAATAGTAAGCCAGAAATACTTCAATGACTCACCATTTTTATCCATGGCGACCAGTCCATGTCCTCGTTTGAGATGAACGCGCAATTGGAAAAATGAATGTTGCCTAAGGGCTGCTTCCCTTCGTCTCGTCGACTCATCTGTTGTCTGCAACTATATAGAAAGAACTGCACGTTAAAATACATTCGTACTCATTTCTGCACACTACATTTACTATCTAACTGCACAACAAGTACAAATCGCACAATACCAAAGACAATCTCTCCAACAAAGAGAATATTGTGTCCTACTACAAAAATTACAGAAATAAAAGTCTGTTCAACAACAATGCATTGAATAGTGAATAATGAAAATGTCGATATTTCTCGTTACAGAAATATGAATTTAACTTAAATTGAGTTTGTGTATGATGTAAGTTTCAATGACAAAATTAATTTTAAGTAAAATTGATTTTTCTGTCAATATACATGACGGTAACAGTCACTTAAATAGGTAAGTGAAACACGTCAAAGTATTTTTAAATTGAACATTTTCTTGCGCAAGTTTTGTCGTACGTCTGCACAGGGAAATGAATTACATTTACTATGTACCTATATACTTATATATGTATAAAAGCATATATATACAGAATGTTGCAAGAAAAACTCAAACATAACATTTTACGGGTTATTTTTGAAATGTGCAAATATTTTTCCCCAGTGCGTTTCAGAAGAAAAGTGTATTTAGAAAAAGTTTAAAATTTTGTAAAATTTTTTTATTAATATTCCACAATACATAATTTTTCACCCGAAAACTTCCAAACCAAATTTTACTGACCACATCGGTTGAGACCCTTATAATTCAAAAAGCCAACAATATATTTTTCGTACAAAAAATATGTGTAAAAGATCCTGCAAAAAAAACCAAAGTCATCCAGCATTGTTTATCCTTTTATGTTAACGTCAAGAATTAATGAACATCGACAAGCTAAATTTATTTAACATCCTTTGTGATCCTGTGTATTGGGCGAAAATTTACCTAAATAATAAATTATCAGCACAACAACCCCTACAAACCGCAAATAAAATGTACATCGGATCTGCGAAGAGAAGAAAAATTCTAGTCGATCCTGATGGTAGCTACACAACTGGTTGCCATTACAACCGAAGATATATGTGACACTGAATGTTATGTGACCTGCGTAACACTCTCGTAATGTTGGTTGCAGACACTTTAACCGTTACAACTTCGGACATTTATTAGCTCTTAAGAAAATTAAACTAGTTATTAGGAACTATACAGTTCTAATTCATATCTTGACAAGTAAAATTAGATATTAGTCATATATGCACATACGGTGGGCATAATTACCTCATAAATAACAGTTTTTAATACAGTAAAGTAGGTAGACCATTAAAGACCAATTGTACGAAACATTAATTGCTTTGATAAATTATTCAATGTTCTTACATAATACAACAGAAAATATTATATAATTAGTTGTCAATAATATATTGTAAGATTGATACATGCGATAATTTTACTTACAGTAATAAATACAAAGACGTTTTATCAAAATTACATATAAAAATTTACGCATTTAATAAAATCAAGTAGTCAAAAACGTTTGTTTCATTTGTAAATTGGTCCGGGAAGTTCTATTTTTTGCTGTCATAATTTAGATTTAACAAAAAAAGTGAAGAAAAAACAGTGTTTCTTTGAACAACCGAGACACATTTAATGAGTAAATTACATTTCGGTTGAAACGTATTTATTTAGCGGTCCCCCTAAGGAGACGCTTACATGATTTAAGTTTGAAACTAGCTCTCGATAATTGTGACATATTGCACATATAAAACAAGTGGCTGACATATGTCTGCAGAATTTACAACTCTCTCAAGATTTCAAGGATTTGAGAGGATTTTTCATAAATCATATGTTTTAAACCATATTCATGTAATTGGTAGAAAATATAGCATTTACAGTATATTATTCAAATCAGTGCTTTCAAACATTTATGAACCAAAAGCAACGTTTAAAAATAGAAATTTTTCGCGACCCAGTCGCTTGTAATTCTTGGTTGATAAGCAACTGAAAATTATTTTCATATAGATCTGTGAGCTGAGAGCAACTAGACAAAAATACATTCTGATGTAACCTTAAACTGAATCTACTTTAAATTATTCATCCGATGATTCTCGATTAGCAGAACTCACGTAATGCACATTTAAACTACTATTATGTTTTAATATTTAACGCTCAAAACTAGCTTGTTACCCACTAACACTTTGAGAATTCCTGATCTAAACGAACAATTCGTACTTCTTTTTACATTTTCCTGACTATACGACCAGGTTTTGTTCATATTTATGTCCATAATGACGTAAATTTTTTGAACTGGAAAAATTTAATTAAAAGGAAAAAATGTGTACATGAATAATAGTACTATAGAAATAGCATGTAACGACAAATGTTCAAAGAGCATATTCACTATTCATGAATAGTTTTTGCAAAGCTGATTGCAGCGAACTAATTAAAATATTTCCAAAATTTGCACTACATCAATCGAGTAAAGCATACAAATTTCTAATTCTAAAAAAGTATACATATACATAGTCACAAAGTAAACAAAAATGTATTGAAACTTTTATATAACATTTATAACCTTTCTTAATCGAAAATCGATCTGTTTTATATAAAACTAAAGACATTATTCTTATCGTTCAGATTAGTTTAAAATGTTTCATTCTCTGCTGCATAACTGAATAACAAGATTACGAAGTTTTATTAGATCAGTTCATCTCTACCAGGTAAACAATGTCTATAATTTAATATCCGCGCATAAAAGTTTTATAAATGTCACAACGAACACTACAATTTCTTTCGAAAGTTTTACGATCATTCGGAGGTTGGTGCAAGATACATAAAATACAAAATTCACTGACCGGTAACAGATCCAAGCCTGCTACAGCTCCAGGAGTTGGTGCTTTGTTCTTCGGAGACCCTGACGTACAATTCGTCTCAAGGCCACAGGTCCTGGTCAGAGGCGAGTCTGTAATTCACAAGTAATTACCACTAATTGTGTATCACACTAGGCAAATTAAAAAATAACATGCAATGCTAAATAGACGCTTCCCTAATTAAAAAAACATAACGACGCCAAGCCTGTACGTGCACGCCATTAGCGAATATAGAATTAGTTCAGTTAAGCTCAGTTCAGCTCAGCAGATAGAAAATGAAATATTCATTATCATACTTGTGCGACATGCCGGTCAGTAGAAGAATTTCCATAAAGAAAAAATTTCTTAATTGAATAATTACGAGTAATTCATCAAAATTATAGATATGGTACCATTAATTATACATATATCTATGCTATCATTCTCGCAGAGAGAATTAAATTATTATTCATCTATGTATAGTGTGTTTTATGTTAAAATGTATATTCTTTCATCAAAGTCAGGTTATGTATAAAAGTAAACATATCCTGTGCATTTAATGTATATTAAATTAGTATATAATTCATAAACATGTTATTATTGTATGTACATTTATGTATTGAAATATTCTTTATAACAAAGAAACATTCTCTATTACAACCTAACAGTAGAAAATCTATAATATTCTAGAATCTAGAGATAGCTAAATATTATCTATTATTATCGTTACAAGCTGGTATGCAATTGTTCAGCAGATGTGTTGTTTCACATTTAATACCAGATAAAATGACATGATAATGTTACTACAGGTGCAATATGTCTGTAAGACATATGCAGACAGAATAAAATAAATATTCAAATTCATGGAACATATATTACCATAAAATCAATATAAGCCTTCTCATCCATTAATCAAATAAACATTCTCTAAATATATTTCCGAGTGATTACAAACAAAAGAATAACATAGATTTAATTTAATAATAAATTAATTATAACCAGAGTATAAATCATAATTTGCGAAACAACAAAGCTATTTTCTAAACTAATTTATCACATTTAATCCGGGAAAAAGTATTCATTGCTGGTAATGTGGTTGCATGACAACTAAATGCAACATTAACTTAATTTAGACAACAAAGTACTACTGTTAATTACATTAGTGTCCCAATAAGTTCTAAAAAAGATTTCCGAACAAGGAAAAATAAAGTTTTAACGAATTTTGCCCAGAAAACACCCACTGAGAAATGTCTAAAAGGAAAATATATTTCCGTAGATTATTTCACGAAAGAGATAACACGATAAACAAGAATGTGCAGGTCGTATTTTTCATACAACTTTTATAAGCAAATGAAGAAAATATACCGAGAAGTATAAAGTACAATAAAACTAGAAATTTACATAATAATTTATGTACAATTTATTTTAAAATGAAGTTACGCTGATAATGTTAAAACATAATATTCAAAGTATGTTTTTAAAAATTTAACTAAATGAATTTCTATGAATATTTAATTCTAAACTGTCAGTACGGAGTACTTTGCAAATAAATTGAAATAGGGAATATTCGCTTCTTTTTCCGCATGAAGACAAAGGGTACGACCCTTTCGAAGCCATTAAAGTGAAATTTAACTACACACAAAAGGAAATTCATGGTATTAAACAAAGCTTATTAGAATTCCCTTCAGTGTGTTTACTATCCGAGGGATTAGCGAAACCAAAGCTTGATTCTGCACCAATCAGAGAGTGGATTGAGTTAAGGAGCAACGTGGGAAGCATAAACCAGCCTGCTTAATAATAAATACAATCAATATCATATTAATATTTACACAATCAATTAGCATTCAGTAGGAATCACTGATGAAACGATAAATCAGGTTTCTGCCATATGTTACGTATATTACTTTTAATATAGTTTCGAAAACTACGTAATTTAGCACATATTTCACGAATACTTTTTCAAATATGCATATAATGATTTACATGTCATATTTACTTTAAAATAACATTTTGTATTAAAACTGGATAGAAAACAACCTACTATAAATTGTTTATTATTATGTTACACATTATTATAACACGATTAACAAACTTTGTTCATCTTATAAGACATAATAATACAATTTAAAGTTAAAATAACATGACACAGTAAACAATTAATAAGTTAATGAAGCACAGGTTCGTTTACGTAATACAATTACATATTAGTAGCAAAACTTTGTACAAAGGATTTGCGGAGAATACACTTACTATATGCTTCTTTATACGTAACGCACGTATGTACGTACATGTAGAAATACTCTTGCTTATTTAAGAAGCTTTCCTTACAATGTTTAATCAGTACAGTAGATAATTTCTTAAGTAAAGTAAAACAAAACCGCTTGAAACTCGTTAGACATTACAGGAAAGTTATACACAAAGCTAACTATTATTGTTAACTTAACGTATAACATACATGTGTAACTTGGAACCAGTTACGGCTTCAAATCACAACGGTATTGCAGAACAAATTTACTTGAAGATTCAGAATTTTTTAAACCAAGGGTGTCCAAACCAATGACCTATTTCTACTGAGCTCTGCCCTATTTAATCTTGCATTTATAAAATAATCTCGGTTTTAAATTGTAGCTTATTCTGTACGGAATGCTAACTCATATATTACTGGAAGTCTAAAAACAGCGAAAATAGCATTTAATATTTTACGAGAATAATAATTAATGATTGAATATTATTGTTCAGTAAATTAAGCAAGTTTTAAATTAACAATACTGAAATAATATTGTCTTTTCCTAATAAACAGATTGAAATAAACACTGCAAATTTTATTCTACCTTGTTCATTTTAATCTTAAATTAAATCAACCCTCTGTTGCTACGGCTACATCTTAATCCTATTTAAGATAGATCGCCATTTTACGCATTGACATTTCAATATTTTACCTGCCTAAGTACCTTTCCTATTCTTCTTTAAATATTTTAGAATTCGTATGTAGTACAACTTGAAACGAAACAGTACAAGACTTAAATTTATTTTTGTTTTGAATTATTTTTATTCTTATAGCACACATGAACTTGACACCTACATTTATTCAGAATACAAACTCAACGAGCTTAAGATGTCAAATGCGATCATGAAAGACAAATATTTCATCCACAAGGAACTGTCATAACGTGTTTTACATTCAAGCATGCATAACTGACGCTAAATCAATATTTAACAAAAAATAGCAAGTTCTGTCAAATACTACAAGACAAAAAGAAAAAATTAAAAACTAAATTGTAAAAGTGTTCTTTCTATTATGCAAAAAAAATATAATTCTATTTCATTCTTGTAAAAAATATAGTTCTGACAACTGATAAAATATTTTTCTCAATTTGTAACTCATCTTAAGCAAAACTAGAGCTGTCAGTTTAAATTCAGTTGTTGAGCATTTAAATTAACTTACAGTTTGTGGCATACCGCATTTCAATTTGCACAACCAGATTAATTACACGTCATTTGCACTAGTATACACGTGTAAACAAAGTTAATTCAATTAAATTTAACCGGTAATAATTAAAATACACAACAGCATACATATTGGTACATATCTCGGTACATATATTTCAACAATCAGTAAAAATTACCTGGCCCATGAGGGGATCGAACCCGCGACCTTCGCGTTATTAGCACGACGCTCTAACCAACTGAGCTAATGGGCCTGACGAATATTATAGCATATAATCTGATTATAGCTATATTTATAACATCAAAATTATATAAAATTTTTGTCTTATATAATAATATAAGAACATCAATGAATTGATAATAAAACATTACTTAATACTTTATAACCGAACTGATTAAAAACTAGATCAAAAATTATATAAGGATCAAGTTATTTATGATTATTACTAATAAAAAAAAAGTATCCTTCGAGCCGGATTTGAACCAGCGACCTATGGATTTCAATTTTATGTCAAACTACAGTCCACCGCTCTACCAACTGAGCTATCGAAGGTACATACATATTGTTTTTGAATTATGGTATAAATTATAAATTTTCAATTTATTCTGCAAAATTTCAGTAAATATTCATATCATTGTCGTAACTGTATAAATGTTCCATATTGATTGCTACTGATAATAGGTATTGAAATGTCACTTTCAATTTACACTATAAATTAAAAGGAAATTAAACTCAATTTGGCAGGTCACGATTTTTGATCTTTGTATAATTAAGGTACAAAAATAACTCTTATCTAACGTTTCCTTACTGACCTTAACAACATTCAATATTATTACAAATAATAATTCCAACTATATTATAAATTTGCAAAATAAATTAGCTTTAGCGCAAAAAATATGTTAAAATTGTTAAGCATAATACATTATTGCAAAATCAATTAAATATTATCATACTGAGAATGAAAAGCTAATTGACATTTAACATATATCTCTAAAAAATTCACAAACAAATAGTGTAAATCATTATGTCTAGCAATATTTACTGTACATATAATACAAACAATGATTATTTATATTATATGAAAATCTAATGAAAATATATATATACAAAAGTACGTAAAAGTTTTACCGAGAAATAAAAACTAGCGCTCACTTACCGCGCAGCAAAATTTACCGATGTGAACAAACAATTTATTAAACAACACACGGAAGAAGAAGTCGGGCCGTAATGTAACGTTATGTGTATTTAATATATGAACGTAAAATGTTACGTTACCGGTGATGTTGTGTTGACGATGTCTCGGACTTTGTGTACTGGGGGTGCTGTGATCACTGCTCAGATCGGCTGCATAGTCTGTACTGTCTCTATCCAGTGCCCTTCCGGGCGACTTGCGCCGGAGGCGCTCTCTGCTCTTACTCCTCGCCCACCGACTCTACACATAACCAAACCAAACAAACTGTCAGTTGCTATCTTCATACCAGACGCACCAGCACTCATTCACTGATTTTTCATACACCTCATCTCACATTTACATAAACAATATCTAGTAATGCAAATTCATTTTAAACAGCCTTACAAACACAACACATTACTTTTCAAAACTCTTTGATGTTATATTTAACAACTAAAAGTGCGGATATTTTTAGACTGAGTTTATGTTGAGAATTAAAATAATTTCGTTCATATATATTTCTTAAAAACAAAGAAAACAAGTTTTGTGATATTTAATTAAAACCATTTTATCTTACATTGCAAATTAAAGAAGTGTACTTAAATGTCAGATACAAGCAACACATTTGAGTGTAAAATTAATTGAAAAAAAGAAACGCCCCCGGGTGGGCTCGAACCACCAACCTTTCGGTTAACAGCCGAACGCGCTAGCCAACTGCGCCACGGAGGCATGTCTGACGGACTTTATATATAAATATTATCTCGAATGACTTTTTAAATTATAAATAATCTATTATTAAGTAATAAGCCGTTTACAGTATTCGACCTTAAGTAAGTTTAATCATAAATAATTATAACAAAGAAAATAATATAATGTGACTATACATTAGCGTTATATGAACAAGGATGTTATGTTACAATGGAAATTAAGGTCGATTCTAAAGTTAGAGTATTTAATCTAATATCATTAATTATGTATTACTTACTCGAAGTTGTGTGAAAAAACTGTGCGTTTTCTGAACCACAGACAGGTGAACAGAACCCGGTGGTGCAGCTGAAAAAGGTCGTATTTCGGGTGGTTCTCTAGGACTGCTTAGTTCGGAAGCCGACTTACTAAGATGACGTCCTAACGGAGGAGATTTGTAATGGGAATCTTCTAAATCGCATGTTTCTAAAGCACGTTCTGCAATAAAAAAAGTTAATTAACTTTTGAAAAATAAAAATTGATGTTTGGAGGCGCCGGGTATCGATCCCGGTACCTCTCGCATGCTAAGCGAGCGCTCTACCATCTGAGCTACGCCCCCTGTATTAAAACGATAGTGTGTTGATTTATAAATTATGAGTATAACTTTAAAATAATATAATCGATTTGTATACAATCAGAAAAACATTATTTTGCTAATTAAAAATTCAGTATTATTT